>JAUTDX010001777.1:0-80871 GCA_030844895.1 Ambrosia x helenae | reverse complement strand
GTGGCGGATTCAGAAATTTTTGCTACGGGGGGCAAAAATGCTTTGGTTCAATGTAGACCGGTTAAAAAAGTAAAATAAATAATCTCCCATCACATTTTTTTTTCTTTAATAGAACACTTATAGTTGAACCTTGTTTTACAATGGTATCTTTTGCTATATGTTTAGATAATGCAAAGTAGTTAAGCTAAACAAACAAATTATTTCAGTAATTTAATAACTATTTTAACTTAGTTATCCGCTTGCCCGCTATTTTTATGTAATGTTCGTTATTATGGAATGAAATTTAACTTTGAACAAAAAAAGTTAAACAAAATTAAACATCAACAATTAGAACGATACATCAAACAATAAACTAAAGCACAATTGAAGTATAACCACAAAACATCATACACAATTTAAGTAAATCAATAGTTAAAGATGGAAAATAAAATTATTTAATAGTAGAAAGGCTAGTAAATAGCTATGGCCTGTAAAATAAATTATAAATATAATATAATATAATATAATAAATGAACTTTGACTTTTTGTACCACTCCCTTAATGCTTGTGTTTCTGTAACTCTGTAAGTAAATAAAAAAATAGCCCAACAATATCAAGCTTTTGCCAACTAACTTATTTTGCTCTAGGAATTGTCTTGGGCCTACGGTGGGCACAGGCCCATCGTCATTTAAACGTGTATCCGCCACTGGGCGAGACCCTTCGGTACGAAACACGAGAGATAAGACGAGGTGTACAGTGTTCCAGGTCGGAAGTGAAGCCTCTGTTTTAAGAAGAAGACGAGCTCGAAGACCAGATACTTGACCGCGGTTTGAGGAGCCCGCTATACGCGAGGCCCTGGCGGAGATCCCAGGTGAACGCACGCCGGAGAGGTTCAGCATTCTACGCAAGTAGTAGCCTCCGCTTCTCTATAAAAGAGTCGACACTTCAAGATCCCTCTCGTCTCCCTCACAAAACTAACTAACTTAAATTATTAATTCTAACAATAAACTTAACTATTAAATCAGTGGACCCCGAGATATGCATAATACACTACTCTACTATTTTTATCTTTTCTTTTCTTTTATAAAAGCCAAAACCTTTTTTAAAAACTATTTTTATCAAAGAACCCCTCCGTTTTACTTTTCTTTTTGAAACCCGATCGGTAAATGGATGCAAGGTTGAGTAAGGTAAAGTGTGATCCTTGGGGATACGATACTCAATACTTACCCTAGAAATTATACTATGCACGTCAGGTTCTCTGCCTATGTGTTGGTTTTAGTTTCAAAAGTAAATATTGTTTATTTTATAAATTTAAAACCTGGTAAAACCGGTTTAGTAAAATTAAGTCTTTGACCCAAACCAAAGTTTCTGAATTAAAACACTAAGTTTTTGGCATCGGGAAAATGATATCTTTTCAATTACTAAAACCACGCACACCAAATGGCAAAAAGGTCAAGAAGCCATTGAAGAGGTATTGAAAGATTTTGAGGATGTCTTTTAAACTCCTCAAGGCTTACCACCACAAAGGACTTGTGACCACAAAATAGCTTTAATGGATGAAAAGTTGGTGATCAGTGAAAAGCCTTATAGATATCAATCTATGCAAAAAGATATCATTGAGCAGTATGTAAAAAGAAATGCTTGACTCTGGGTTATAAGAGGTAGTCAAAGTCCCTTTGCTTTACCTGTGGTTTTAGTAAAGAAAAAGGATGGGAGTTGGAGACTTTGCATTGACTACAGGAAACTGAACAATGCAACAGTCAAAAACAGGTTTCCTATTCCTTTGGTAGAAGAATTGTTTGATGAATTACAAGGGGATGAACTGTTTTCTAAATTGGACTTGAGGTCTGGCTACCATCAAGTAAGAATGAGTGAAGAAGACATTCAAAAAACTGCATTCAGAACTCATGAAGGACTGTAGGAATTTTTAGTAATGCCATTTGGCCTTACAAATGCTCCCGCAACATTTCAATCACTGATGAATTCAGTTTTTAAACATTTACTGATGCAGTTTGTATTAGTCTTCTTTGATGATATTCTAATATATAGTCAATCCTTGATTAATCATGTGAATCATCTTAGAGAAGTACTAACACTGTTCAGGTTGCATAAGTTGTATGCAAAGAAGTCCAAATGCAGTTTTGGGGGAACATCAGTTGAGTATCTTGGGCATTTGATTTCAAAAGAGGGTGTATCAAACAATCCAAAGAAAATTGAAGCAATTCAACGATGGCCTCAACCCAGTAGTGTGAAACAACTAAGGGGATTCCTTGGGCTTGCAGGATATTATAGGCGTTTTATTAAATCATTTGGTATTGTTGCTAAGCCTCTAACTGAGTTATTAAAGAAAGATGCATTCATTTGGACCCCAGCAGCAACTGAAGCATTCAATGTTCTCAAGTTTGCTTTAAGTAACCCTCCTGTCTTGAGCCTTCCAAATATTTCAGTACCCTTCACATTGGAGACTGATGCATCTGCCAAGGGTATTGGAGCAGTATTAATGCAATCAGGCCACCCAATAGCTTTCATCATTAAGGCCCTCTCCCCAAAACAAGCCCTTTTAGTTTATGAGAAAGAACTACTGGCAATCATCTTTGCAGTCAATCATTGGAGGCATTATTTAGCAAATGGAAGATTTTTGATAAAGACTGATCAGAAAAGCCTCAAATACCTGTTGGAACAAAAGGTAAACACTCCGTTACAACACATTTGGTTATCTAAAGTGATGGAATTTGATTTTGAAATAGTCTATAAGAAAGGGTTAGAAAACTTGGTGACTGATGCTCTATCCAGAGTTTCAGGACCCACCTTGTTAACCATTTCATTGTCCACTTTTGATTCTTCGTTGTTTGAAAGTATCAAAGACTCTTGGACCAATGATGATCAAACCTTGCTGTCTAAGTTGAAGGCAGGGGAACAAGTCAAGCATTATAAGTGGAATGGTACTGACTTCACAAAGAAAGATAGAATCTTGGTGGGAAAAATGAAGATTTAAGAAAAGACATAATTGACCTTTTGTCATAACTCTGCTGAAGCAGGCCATTCAGGGGTCCATGTGACATTGCAAAGGGTGAAACAGTTTTTTAACTGGAAGGGAGTAACAAAAGAAGTCAAACAATTCATCAGGGAGTGTGAAGCCTGTCAAAGAACAAAGAGTGAAACTGTAGCCTTACCATGTCTCTTATAGCCATTACATATACCTAATCATATCTTTTCAGACATTTCCATGGACTTTATAGGTGGACTGCCTAAGTCTGGGGGAAAAAAACACTATTTTTGTTGTGGTGGACAGGCTAACCAAGTTTGCTCACTTCATGGCCTTAACTCATCCATTCACAGCAACAATAGTAGCCTAGGTCTTTCTAGAGAATGTTTTTAAACTTCATGGATGGCCAGAAACTATTGAAACTATTGTATCGTATAAGGACCCATTTTCTTAAGTAATTTTTGGAAAGATTTCACAAGACTTCATGAGGTGACTCTTGCTATGTCCACAACTTATCACCCCCAAACAGATAGGAAAACAGAAAGAGTGAACAGGTGTTTAGAGTCATATTTGAGGTGTATGACAATGGGGAGACCAAAGGAATGGAATAAATAGTTGTCCCTAGCAGAATGGTGGTACAATTCCAGCTTTCATTCAAGCATTAATATGAGCCCATTGAAGCCCTATATGGATTTTCCCCTCCTGTTTTCATTCCTACATTCCAAAAGATGCCAAAGTTGTTGCTGTGGGTGATCTTTGCAGAGACAGAGAGGGAATGATTCAAGTACTAAAGCAGTCTTAGAGCAAGCTCAAACAGGATAAAACAGATGGCTGACAACCACAGGTCAGAAAGAAACTTTGAAGTGGGTACGTGGGTGTATGTAAAGATACACCCCTACTGTCAAAACACCCTTAGTTACACTAAACACTTTAAAATTTCACCAAAATACTATGGCCCTTTTCTAATCCTTGAAAAGATAGGACCAATTGCCTATAGACTAGACCTGCCTAATGATGTCCTCATTCACCACACTTTCCATGTTTCACTTCTGAAACAAGCCCATTGTCTTGTGACTAATGTCATTCCCTACCCAAAGGTCCGAGATTTCATTTGCAACCAGCTACTGTTTTGAATAGAAGATGGGTCAAGAGAGGCTATAGAGGGTCCTATCAAGTGTTAGTAGCATGGCAGGGATTGGATCCTTCTGAAGCAACTTGGGAAGATCAACAGGAGTTGAAGCTCAGATTCCAGATTTCAAGTTTGAGTCATGAGGACAAGACTCTTTAAAGAGAAGGAAGTATTGTTACGAATGAATTAGCTGAAGAATGTATAGGGATTATTGTTGTAATATTAGAATAGTTGTATGTCAGGATAATAGTGTAACAATGTAATAGTGCAGGGACCTAAAGTGTAACTAATAAAAAACTTACCTGTCTATTAATATGGCGGGAACTAACTAAATAAACGGGCTGGAAGTCGTTACTCTTCTTCTCTGTGCTTCTCTTAACACTTGCACTTTAACCGTCAACCCACCACAAACTCTTGAAATCATCTACTTAGAAACCCTTACAAACCACCACCTCGTTAATCAATTTCAACCGTAACTAACAATAACACCACCATTTTGCAGTATTTTGAAAGAAAGGAGTAGAATATTGTGTGTATGTGTGTTGTCCGTTATATATATAGAGAGAGTGAGAGAGACTAGGACGTGTGTAGGTGATCATTTAAATTTTTAGCGTTTGTGGGTGTGTTTTCTTCTAAAGTTGACAGAGATAACATATGAAGAGGGTGTTTGGGATTGAATTTGGAAATGTAAAAGTGCTTTTGGCCAGAAGTGCTTATTGGCTTATGACTTTTTGAAAATGAGTTTAAATAAAAGTGTTTGGATTAGCTTTTGTGATGAGAAACATCAAAAAGTCAATAAATTGTTATTTTTTTAAGCGCTTCGTTTAACTTATTGTGAATATTGGTTGCATGGGTGGTAAATTTATAATTTTTTTCCAAAAGGCAAAAGCCAGGATTTCTAACTTCTCAAAAACAGTTTTTCCACCCTTAAAAGCCAAAAGCCAAAAGTCAAAACAGAAAGTGCTTTTAGGTTACACAAACAGCTTATTGACTTATTGGCTTCTTGGAAAAGCCAATAAGTCAATAAGTTGTTTTGAAACTCAATCCCAAACACCCTCGAAGTGTGTTGCAGCCGATGAACCCTAGCTCAGTAGGTGAAATTATGGGAGCTAGAGTGGAGGCCATATAGAGGTTGAGGGTTCAATTCTGATCGGAGCTATATATACCACATGTGGGGGTTCCATCTAGGGAGATCCCCAATCTTAATGGGATGGGTAATAAGTACAGGCTGCACACCACTTGCCGTACAATAAAAGTGAAGTGTGTTGCAGCTATCCTTAATTGATTTGTCATTGGTCTTCATTTTTCCCTGAAATCCAGTCTTTAAGAAGTCCATGAGTCTCTAGACCATAGAAATGCCTTCAGATACTCCAAAATCGGCATCCATCACCTATAAAAATGGGAGTTACTGACTGGACTAGATTTGACTCATAGTGTCTCCCATGTTGTTAAGAATGGAGACAAAGAAAAAGTTTACTCACCTGTTAAAACGTGTGCTCTGATACCCAATGTTGAAGCATCAATCACACATTTAACCAAAGGGCTTGTATATTATAGCGGTGTCAAGGTGCGTAGTAAAGGTGTTCATCACGAAAGTCGTTGAGGGTTCTAATCCCATGCTAAACATTAAGGTAGATTTAGTAGTAGCTTTAGAGGTTGTGTTAGTTAGACGTTCTAGAAAACTCGATTACACGCTTAACTTTACCAATGTAAAAGTTACTCGTGTATTCATCCATATCCAACAACTATATAGCTGAAAATACACTCAAACGAAGAAATAGACGAAAACAGAAAACTTATCTAATCAACTATATATATATTATATATTTCAGGAACAAACTAAGGTCTTGTTTACCTAAAGACTAGTAAACTCATTCATCTTCACTTAGACTTCTTCAAACATCTCAATAGCTGCATAGAACATGAATTAATTTTTACAATGTGTTTCCCATAGTTGCTTTACTTTCAAGATTCACACCATAATATATTAAAAGAGCGATAATTTGGGTAAAGAAACAATTACATTATACACAAACTCAACATGACTTATTCGGTATAAAATTGTAAAACAAAAGTCTTCGCCTAAAACATTTCGGTCAGTTTCACTATTCTGGCAATGGGATATCAGCAAGATCTTCTCTGTAAGGAGCATTTGTCAAACCCGGTCTTTTGTCAACGCCATATTGTCCATTTTCCATGTTTATTTCAGCATTGGGGTCAACTTTTTCCGGGTCAATGAATGTGACCACAACGTCTTTGCGAAACATAAGATAGATCACTGAGACAATGTAGATAGCCATGGCAGGGAATACTATTATGCCAATGAACACATTTGCAACTTTTGGCAATGTGCTATGGATTAGCCAACCGACAAATGCTGTGATCAAGTAGTAAATGTTGATACCGATAATGCAAAGTCCTAGTACCCATGAGAAGACAATGATCTGTAGAAGGAAGCAATCAAAATGTTACATCCACTTTAGGTACTTGAACATGGTGGTAATATATACAAAAGCATATACAACTCACAATCATTGAGTTTTTGTGAGGTCCCATTTTGGTAGCTGAGCTACTGAACTTGAGGAGTGGAATTAGCGCAAATGGAAGCTCGAATGACAGTATCATCTGTGAAATTTCCGTGTTTGAAACCAGTTTCTAAGATACACTAAGATGTGCATAAATAGCCTAAGATGGAAGTACTAACCGATGCTATGACGATAAGTCTTCCAGCTCCAGCTGACCCTCCAATTATTGACACAATTAGACTTGGTGTGATGGCAATGCATCTTGTCATTAAGTTCCTGAGCCACTTTCTCATCTTTAAGTCCAAGAAACCCTATGATACCAACAATTACACTGTTAACTTTGACTATATATTAAGATGAAATAAATTAGAGTGCTCTAAAATAAGGAAATATGGTGTTGCCATATGAATATAATTTGTTGCTAGATAATTATTCTCTTCTAACCTACCTGCATAATAAATTGACCAGCATAAGTGCCTGTGATAGTTGAACTCTGGCCAGAAGCGAGCAGCGCAATTCCATAAAGAGTGGAGCTAGACTTCCCCAAAACATTCTGCACATTTATTATTAAAAATTGGGGTTATAAGTCTAATCGATCCCAAAGTTTTCCCATAAAACTTATATAACTAATATCATATAAGATCGTCGTACTTTAAGAAGGAAGGATGCTGAGTTAAGGTTCAGATTACTACAACGATCCATTTCGTCACTTGATAGGTTTTTGGCTGAGCAAACAGTGCCAGACACAGAAATCATTGAGACATTGATCAAAAATGCTACAAAGAGGGCGATGCCACTCTCAATCAGAAAGTATCTACAGGCATCCTGCAATCCGAAAAAAAAAATTATTGAAAGGTAATTGACATTTTAGATCATATATATATGAAATGAATAGTACTCAAGATGAGTTAATCAAAACATTTATGATGGAAAGACTTACATTGATGCCACGAACTGAATTTGGTATCTTCCGAGAAAGAACTAGAGCCGAATGAAGAAAGAGATTATGCCTATCAAAAAGGTAAATTGATTTTAATTAAAGATAACACAAATTCTAAAAATTATTTGAGTATTGGGCAGCAATAGGATCATACGGCATAACAAGGGCACCAAGTAGTGCAATGGCATCACCAGTGGCCCCTTGGCCACTAAGTTTAGGAATAAACATTCCCTTTAGCACTTCACCTGCTGGTGGCTTCACATAGCTCATTTCACCAAAGAAACAGCCAGCCATCACAAAAACTAGAATGGCTATCAATATTTCAAGCTTCCTCACCTACATAAGTTATATAATTGAGCTCAACTTTGATATCAATAATTGAGCATAACTTGATAGCATGCTCAACTACTCAATATTCTGCGGTTTCATTTAAACTACTGTCATCAAAACTGTAGAATGCACTGATCTTGCTAATGAATAATTTATTATTTATTATTGTTTTATGAGAAAACTTACGCCATATTTTTGGAGGGCAAGGAACAGGAGGGTGCTTAAACCAGTGAGAAGAACTCCAACCCAAACTGGAATCTTGAATAATATATTCAATCCAAAAGCTGTCCCAATCACTATATATATATATATATATATATATATATATATATATATATATGCCAATTAAGGAGGTTGATCATTATTTTATAAAGGGGAATATTGAACACATAAGATTCATAGATAAGTTTAATGAAATGGTCATGCCTTCTGGAATATCAGCTGCAATAACTGCAAGCTCAGCTAGCAGCCACAGGCAGTATTTAACAACAATGGGATATTCAGCCTTGCATAACTCTGATAAATGTTTCCCTGAATATTTAAAAAGTGACTATTTTTAGATACTTATTATTAATTTATCCTATATGTAAACAAAACCATAGTGGTACGTAATTCAGACACTTACCAGTGCTTACACCAAGATTGGCCGCTAGAGACTGAATCACAAGTGCGAATATTAACCCGATCAAAATGATCCAAAGTAGCTGAAATTAAACAATTATTTGATTTTCAAAATTTCATTTATAACTACTTAACTACACATGAACTATTTTTCATGGCATGGGCATTTACCTCGTATCTGTGGTTTGCTCCTGCTTGTAAATCAGTTTCCACTGCATGGATAATATTAATAAGTTTAACATGATCAACAAAGCCACAATGACAACTAGAAAGACTTATCACTTACTGTTGCCAGGATCAAGATAAGCCAGTGAAACTAGGAATCCAGGACCGACAAACGACAGAAATTTTTTCCATCCAGGTTTCTGAATATTACAAAGTAAACAAATAAATCATGATTAGTTGCGACCAATGAAAATAGTCCACACGCTGGATTTTTATATAAAAAGTCTAAGTTTTTTTTTTTTTTTAAGTTGTAACCAGTAGAGAAAAGAAGCTTATCTGCTTCCGCCACTCATGAAAAAGATTAATAATGGCAGTAGGAAATTAAAACCTGATCGTTGTTCGTGTATTTGTGATCAATGTCTTTACTCATGTTATGAACAGGAGTGTTATCACCTAGATCAACAGCTGAAATACGGATGCTCCCACCGGTAACTCGTGGTTCATGTTGCAGCCCTGCCATTTCACTATATATCTTTGTGTGTATGGTGTATGATTGATATATTATACTGAGCTGATCGAGTGTGACTATGCCTTCCCACGAATGTGTCTTCAATTTATATACTTGAGTTTACAGATAACATCTACCCAGGTTTGAATTACAAAAAAAGCTTCTAAATATTGGACATGCATGATTTAAAATAATGGCAATGCCGTTTTGAAACATTAATAATATATAAATGAAAGGAACAACCTAATTCTGTTTTTATATAGAGACTGTAAACATGTATATACTTATGTAGAGTTGTATATTAATCTGTTGCTATCTGAATCTAAGTGTTGAAATCTACAATTCCTTTTTGACGCCATTACACTCTTTTTTTTTTTTTTTTTTTTTGAAGATTAACTTTCATTCAACACAACCAAAAAACACAAGCTATCTCCAAGCTAGAGAAAGCAAGCGAAAACCACAAAGAAATCCACAATTACATAATAACAAAATTAGACCACCTATCCCAATCCACCACACCATGTTTGAACCGATGCTTATACCAAAGGAAAGCTAGAGTCTTAATGTCCGCCACCGTCTTCACCACGTTGGAGTCCACATTAGAAAACACCTTCTCATTCCTACACTTCCATAACACCCAACAAGCAATGATAATGACACCTTTAAGCACCTCTTGTTTAGAACCTCGAACACCACACGATTCGTGCAACAAAACCAAATCTTTCACATGAAAAGCGTAAATATCCGGGATCCGGCACCATCTCGCAATACCCATCCAAACTCCAGCCGAGAACACACATCCTGTGAAAAGATGTTCTGCTGACTCGACCTCTACATTACACCACTCGCACATCGGATTAGGAACATTTATCCGTCTTCTAATCAAAGCTTGCTTTGTCGGAATACGGTCTAAAAATAGCCTCCACATAAAAATATTGCACTTGAGCGGAGTCCATTTACTCCACACAAACACATCCAAACCAGGCGCCATCCTCGAACCCTTCAGCCAAGACTTAACTTCTGACACAGCAAAATCCTTCGGCCTACCCTATACCAAACCCACTCGTCCCTGCTGTCACTAATATCAACCGCATCCAGTAAGTCTTCAAGGCATCTTTTATCTTCTAATTCTTCGTTTGAACTAGGAAGTCTTTTCCAATTCTAGCTAATGACCCTACCATCCTCGTTAAACAGCAGCCGATCACTAACTTTAACCCCTTTATCCTTTTCCAAGTCAAACAACCTAGGAAACTTGTCATGAAGCGTTTCATCCCCTAACCACACATCCACCCAGAACCGTATCTCCTTCCCATTACCCAGCTGGCCCCGAATCACACTATTACAC
Organism: Ambrosia x helenae; assembly: GCA_030844895.1. Taxonomy (NCBI): domain Eukaryota; kingdom Viridiplantae; phylum Streptophyta; class Magnoliopsida; order Asterales; family Asteraceae; genus Ambrosia; species Ambrosia x helenae. Next base: position 70,343 of record JAUTDX010001777.1, on the reverse strand, counting down.
TCATTTCCTTGTATGCGTATTGTATAGTATATAGGTGTGGTAATATTTTAGGTCATAAAGTTAGATAAAAAATCATGTATTTACCGAGGCGGAAAAGGTCATACGAGTCATATGATTCGGCTCTCATGTGACCCATATGACCAACTTTCGTCTTATCATATTAGTATTTTTCTCCATGTCATACCTCTTGTTGTCAAAGCCTTCATAGGCACGCATCTAGGCCCACTTTTCAGGCTCAGAACAGCCTTCTCGCTTCGCTTTAAAAGCTCCACTTTAAGGCCCTCAGACATATTTTTCATGCTATGTTCCGACGGGATTCCGGCCAACAATTGTATGAACTGGTTTGAAATTATTATACCAAGCACTAATCAAGTCTATAATCAACCAAAAATAGCCTAAACAAACCCTAAGGAATCCTAAAACATGTTTAAAACTCCTAAAAAAGTATCTTTATACTATGTGTCTGGCTTAAAAAAGCTCTTGCTTTTTAACCGCCTTACACTAAGGTCCAAGGCTCACCCTTAACGCCTTGAATACGCCTCGCGCCTTTAACAACTATGCATCATACGGCCCATGTGAACATATGGCCAGTCAATGGTGTCTGAATAATGTATCGAATAATGTACACTACAAGAAATTAGGGTAGTTCAAATCGCTCGCCGCTCGTTCGGAAAATGCTCACTCGATCGTCCGCTCGGTTGTAAAAGAGCCGATTGGCTCTGTTCGGTTTGTAAATGAGCCAAGCATGAGCCAAGGTCCGCTTGGCTCGGTTCAGCTCGAATAAATTATTCTTTATCTATTATATATATAATTATATATATACCCACAAATCTTAGTAATATTTATAGCTTTATACATAACATTTGGCCCGATATATGCAAATAAAACATGACTAGTCTGCTTTATCAAATAAAAATTCAATACTAAGTTTAATAGTAAAACCCTAAGTCGTAACGTGACAACCTTGACTTCTTTATGTTATTAGTCATATGTCCCTAGTCATCGCTTGATATCACCCTACGTCACAATGCGACAATTGTTCTGTGTAGTATACTCATTGCCTCAACCTAAGCCTTATTCTTGGACACTCGGACATCAATATCAGTCTTTCTTTTCTTTTCTTTTGTTCTTTGTACATGACATGATGAAGACAACGTATATAGGGAATTATAGTAACTTTTACTCGTAATAAATGTAACGAATACAAGGAAAGTTAATGTATTTGGTTTTATAACAATAACATGGATGCCATCCAAGTTGGTACATTCTAATTCGAACGGATGTGAATTAGATTAGAGATTCAAATAACAACATCAAACTACCACAAATCGTCCTAGATGCTAGAGTTCTATCATCACCAACATACATGCGAAATCAAACAAACAACGCGCTTAATCATATTACAAAACGGGTGTGTTTTTATATGTGTTACATCACTGACATGTGTCATGATGCACGAATTTTCCAACATTGTCCACAATTTCCCTCGTAATACATTTCGCTTCACATCTTGCGTGTTTCTCATTTGAGCTATATCTCAATAAGGAACACGAGTTGTTAAAGTTTATCGCAAGATGCTACCACTTCCCGTATTCTCAATGGTTATTCTTAGCAACCACTATATAACGTATGTAAACATAAGAACAAAGATTATAGAGAGAAAGATAGGATGGAAAATGTGTCATGATGCACGAATTTTCCAACATTGTCCACAATTTCCCTCGTAATACATTTCGCTTCACATCTTGCGTGTTTCTCATTTGAGCTATATCTCAATCAGGAACACGAGTTGTTAAAGTTTATCGCAAGATGCTACCACTTCCCGTATTCTCAATGGTTATTCTTAGCAACCACTATATAACGTATGTAAAAATAAGAACAAAGATTATAGAGAGAAAGATAGGATGAAAAATGAGAGAGCTCTTTATCAATGAGTTTTACCAAGTACAATAAGCCTCTATTTATAGGGACATAACATTAATACAAACTTAATGGTATATGGGAGTTAGAATACGTATAGTCGCCATAATATATATGTTTATGACAAAGAAAACAATAATACAAACTTAATGGTATATATGGGGGTTAGAATATGTATAGTCGTCATAATGTATATGTTTATAACAAAGATATTTTAATTATATCACAACTCTTATTACTATCTTTTTATATTATCAATATTTATACTTAATGCTAGATGAGTTTTAATTAATATAATTTAATAATGTTGTAGAAAGACTATTTTAACCTCTTACTAACTTAATTAAGGTGTTCTACCATAAGCATAAAGTATAGTAATTACTTAAATTTGATTAGTATTCTTGCCTCATGCTTTATAATATAGTATAGATTGTAAGACACTGAACATCAATACACCATTTGGTATGAAACATATATTTATACTCCATTTGGGATGATACATTATCAACTAGTCATTTACAATTTTGTCCCAATTATTTCAAAATCTATGCTCCCATATCGGATGAGAAAGTAAATATGGATGATAGAAATGACTATAAGGCTAAAAGGTGTGGGGAGGGTGGAGTGGACCGTGGAGGAAAATCGTCACGTCTTCTATGGGCCATTAGCTTTGAATGCATTCGACCGTTGTTGAACAATCACAATTTTGAAAAAAGAATCATTTTCCTCAATATATAAAACCCCTTAAAATCTCATTTCTTTTCCCAATTTCTTCATACGCAATCCATAAATTTTCTAGAACCATAAATTTTACAGATTATCTACAACTCTCAATTCTCTAAAACCCTCAATTACTAAATTATAAATTTGAACCCATGGCGTCTTCATCATCTTCCTTCGAAACCAACGAATTTATCATTAACGCGGTAATGGAGACCACATAAATTATACTCCCTCCGTCCCAATTTAAATGTCCCCCTTTCCTTTTTTGTTTGTCCCAAATTAAATGTCTCTTTCCAAAAATAGAAATGTAATTTCCAGTTTTGCCCATAAAAGACAAAACACAATCACCACTTTTAAGGATATTATTGTCATTTTATCACATACAAACAAAAAATTTCTTAAAATGTGTGTCTTTGAAAGTGGGACATTTAAATTGGGACGGAGGGAGTAATAGAGGATGAAGAAAGTACATCAGTACGTAGAACACAGAAGCCGTGATGTGGATATTCTTTTTCTCTTTACCTTAATCTTTTCTTTTTCTTTTTAAGAAGGGTATGAAAAGTAAACGGATGGTGCATTTAGCCCACCCTTATAAATGAAAACATATGAGCATTAAAATTGAACTTTCATGATAATTAAAGTTAAGCATAGTATTATGCGAAGTTGACGTCTTACAAGTTACAAGGAAAGGGGCTCTCTGAGATTTGTAAAATAAATATATTACTATATATCTTACATATATATTTGATAATTACAAGTTTAATCATATTTGAGCTTTTCCTCATGTGGTAAAGTTTGGTGCTTCTACCTTTTGGATGCAGGTTCTATTCTTGTCACAGTCTGTAGGCTTTTTTTTCCAAGAAAATTTTGCCCCATAAATTCACATTGGGGGTTGCTGCATATTTTCCAACGTGATTTTATGTAATGAAAATTTGTTATTAAAGAACTCCAAACAAACACGACTTCATGAACCGGAGATTGAAGGGGAAGGCTACCAGTAGGAGGCATTTTTCTACTCGCGCTATGCCCACGATTTTTCAAGGATACTTTTCGGGAACGACCCTGGTTTACATTGTATACTAAAGTATAATACAAAAATTGAATGTTATTCCTGAAAGTTTTAGTCTAGATCCGCCACTTAAAAAATGTTTTCGAGGGTAAATTATATAAGCCAATCCATGTGAAGTATGACGTCTACAAGCTCTGTCGAATGACCAACGATAATGCATATGATGTTAATATTTGTAACACTATCTATGATCTCCAAAGTGTTCAGTGTTGCAACTATTTTAAGAATTACCCATCAAACAAAATTGTCTTACCCAGGGGAGTCGAGTAAATACAAGCTAGTGATGAGAATGATACGAACCGAATTTAGAGTCACAAATTTTTACATGAAACAATTGTTTAAAGATCAAACCAAGTAGAATTTAAGAAACCAAACTTAAAACAGTACGTGATTGATATATATGTTTAGAGTTATCGAGATGTAAACTTTGTAGCTAACGTGATGCTATGACAAATGGTGGTATGTGGCTTCCCTTACTTTTATGTTCAAATTCGTTTACATGGAGATCCAACTTAGACTGTAGATTATCTTCAAAATTTACCAGTGTTATTTTATTTTTGTTTATATATATGTTGCTGATACATAGTTTGTGTTTATATTGTATAAAAAATAAGTAAACTACAAGAACGGTCTCTATGTGGTTTAAAAAAATTTTGGATTTGGTTTCTAGCTTTTCAAAAGTAGTGAAACTAAGTCCGTAAGGATTGGAGTAATAATTTTGAAAATAAATCTGTAAGGATGGCAGTAATAATTTACCAGTGTTATTTTATGTGTGTGTGAAACCAAGTCTGTAAGGATTCCAGTAATAATTTTGAAATTTAATAATATTTTTTAACAAAAAATATCTTATCATTTAATACCAGGTTAGCTTTGTTAACATTTTGAACTATTAAAACCTTATTGGCAGTAATATATTTCAAATTTAAAATGAAAAGGATGTTTATTAACATTTTGAACTATTAAACCTTATTGGTAGTAATATATTTCAAATTAAAAATGAAAAAGAACTAGGATTGTGCGCGTTGCAGCGCGTTAAACACCGTTCTTGTTTGATTGTGCTTTGATTACACCAAAACTCGGCATAGTAACTGGAAGAGGATACCTAAATATTGTACCGTTAGTAACCGAAAGAGAAAACTAAAAATATAAAGTAGTGGTACAACTAAAAAGATATGAGAATTTACATCAAACGTAAACCGACTGAAAACGTACAAAAAACTATGAATGAAAACGTATTATATCTGCCATGGCTCATTTACAAAAAAAAAATGTACATCAAAACGTAAATCAACCTGAATTTATACCGACACGTATATAAAAATAAAACTTCAAACTTTAAAAACTCAAAAAGGTAAAACTAACATTATACAATGTTTTTAAAAGTTGAGAGGTTTTAGCTGTCAACGTTGAAAGTTGAATGGTTAGATAAAAAGTAGTGCGTGAAAAGGATACATAAATATGATACCGTTAGCAACCGGCATAGAAAACCATATATTTAAAGTGGAAGTACAACCAAAATAATATGAAAATTTACATCAAACTTAAACAAACTGAAAACGTACACAAAAATAAGAACGAAAACGTATAATATCTGACCTGACGTATTTCCAAAAAAAAATTACGTCCAAACTTAAATCAGCCTAAATTTATACCAAGTCATAGATAGAAAAAACAGCTTTAGTAACTCGAGGGAGTTAAAATAACAATTTTTAAAAGTTTTAAAATTAAAGGGTTGTAATTGTCAATATTGAAAGCTTAGTAGTGTAGAAAAAAAAGATGAGAGATATTGTACAAAGCATACTTAAATTACAAAGTGTAAGAAGCATTATCAGTTGTTGATTTAGGCGGTGGCAAGATCATAATATAAAAACGTTGTTAATGTTCAGTTAAACAAATCAGGGGTATATTAAACAAATAACAATAATCAGTTTTAAATTTTTTTAATACCGCTTAAATTCCTTCGGCGGTTATGTATAATTTTGTCAATCATGGTCATAATTGATTTAATAGGGTTGTGAAAGGATTAGAATTACACGAACTAATTCGATTACATATAATCATTTCATAACACGAAGTAAATCGATTACAGAGCATTATGGCTACGAAACGTAAATCAAGTAAGCATTTCATCATTGTTTGTAAATAGCTTTTGATCTTATTCATTAAACAACACCTACAACCTAAAAACGTTTCAATGAATCAGATGTTGAAGGAGAAAGAAGAATCATTTACGTCTGTTAGTGATTGAAAAAATGCACGTTATAAATTAATAAAAACGCACTTTATAAATGAATAAAACTCACGTTATAAATGAAAAAACGCACGTTATAAATGAATAAAAACGCACGTTATAAATGAAAATGCACGTTATAAATGAATAAAAACGCACGTTTGAATGAATAAAACACAAATTATAAATTGTGACACATCCTTTTGTGAAGCGGAAATAATTTTATCTTCTATCTATCTGTGTTTATCGATGAAATTCAAACTGCCACTACATCCTTGATCGTTTGTTTCTTCTGTAATCTTTTTACTGTAATAAAAAATAGTAATATTGCAGTACTAATGATTGAAATCGAAAAATTAATGAAAAAAATAGAGTAACCTACCGATCATGTCGATAAAGTCTTCAATCGAATATCAATTTTGAAAAAATAAATTATCGACAATTAGTATTCTAGCATTACGAATTGAATTTGGAAAAAAAGAATTAGTGAAAAAAAGTAGTGTAATCAGTTACGAATATTTGAATTTGGATTCACGTAAAAACGAGGATATATATCATTATTGGAATTAGAACGTGATTACATGTGTGGGTAATTGTCTATAATACCCTTTGGATTATTTTTAACAAGGTTGTACGTTATAACCGTCAACTCCACTTGTCAAACTGAAGTTCCTTCTTACACTTTGTATTTTATGACGCTTAGTACCGAATATTTTCTCTAGAAAAAAATGGGTTATATAGTTCCTATTGCTTCCATCTTGTTTTTTAATATAGTGTATAATATAATGTATAAGGTCTTAAAATATTGAGTTAACCAGTGGTATGATTCATGCTATTGTTTGGCACGTCACGCTTTCGTTTTTAGTCTCTACGCTGATTCATGCCGCTTATTCCTCTTATATAATATTCTGTTGTTTTTTCCCACTGTCTTGGATCGACGTCAAAAGGAAAGTAAATTATATATCAATAATAAAGTATTAAATCTATGACGTGTAGTATCCAATTTTTAAAATGTTACACATAAACATAACAAAACTATATTCACATGCATTCTCTAAACTAAGTTGTCATTTTAGTGTAGGCAATTTGGGCATATTTGTCACTTCAACGCAAAAAACAAGAGAATACTTCTTTGTCCTATGAGTATTTCAATAGTACTCGAAATTGATTTGTTAGCCGTTAAAAAAATAAAAAAAAATAAAAAAAATAAAAAAAGTTTCTCATTTGTGTCTCTGATGTTTGCAGTTTTTTTTATCATCATCCAAGTCACCAACTCTATTCACAGATATCCATTATACTAGGGAGTTTGTTTGGTCTTTTTAATTAAGGCACAACATACTAATGATATCTAACCTTGGTTATACAGATGGTATTATCCATTGCTAACAGTCGTGACCTTGAACAAACCTATAAGAAAATAACAACGGCCGAATGAAGGAGGCGACCGCTAAAATGATCGAGAGCTCTTGTTTACAGACACAAAAATGGTGTTGGCTCATTTAGAATTACATAACATATCCTTATAAGGAAGAGAAGTCTTCTTTATATAGGGAATGCATAGGCCAAACATCACTAACCCTTAATCCGATATGGGCCTGGATAGGGATGAGATTGGTACCGTACTCGTACATGTACCCGTACCGAAAATACCCGAACCTAATTAGAACAAAAGTGGGTACCGAGTACCGTACTGAATATATAGGTACGGTACGAGTACGGGTATCGGTACCGGTATTTCAGTACGGTACCCGTTTTGGTACCACTTTGTTAATTTCTTTTTTGAGCACTCGTACAAGTACCAAGTAGGTAAACAATTACGAGTATCAATACAATACGGGTACCAAATTGATAAAATTGGTACGAGTACCAATATGGTACATCTACCAAATAGGTAAAATTGATACAAATACCATAACACGAAGTAAAATATATTATCAGATTCATTAGTATATAGAATTCGGTCCCCGTACCGTTTTTACCCATACCTGTACCGATACCGAAAGTACTGAATTCCGAAATCAATAAAAGTGGGTACTGGTATGGGTACGGTATAAGTACGGGTATAGGTACTCGGGAAAAATGCTCATCCCTAGGCCTGGACCAGGGTTGCGGGCAGTGGCGAAGCTTGGAGATCGAATCAGCGGGGGCCAGACTCATTTTTTCCCGATCAGTAGGGACCGGAAGATCAAATCGATAAGGGCCAGACTCAATTCATATAAAATTACCTACGAAAATCACAAAATTCCACCATTGCTCCAAAAAATGGCGGGGGCTAGGGCACCACCTGGACCTTACAAACCTTCGCCCATGTTAAGGGGTGGCTCCGCTTCCGGCCCAAGTATTATTTAGGAAATATGATAACAATGGTTAATGGGAGAATGAGAACGTGTACTGCCTTTGATGGAGTCATGTGGCGTGGCTCTACTAGGGAGAGAGTCTGCAGCGAACAAGTGCCACTCCGAGGGTGGCCACATGACTTAGGTTCTTAATGAGCGGAATGGTGTTGACCTGTGGAGATGGTGATGTGACGTCTGGCATTTTGCAGGGCGACGTGTGTGTGTGTGTGTGTGTGTGTGTGTATGCAGTGTTCTGACTGTACTGTGCACAACATGGTCCGGCCATGGAATCTATCACGTCGCTATGCTGGTTAGGATGGTTGGTCCAACCCTGTCAGGTGTCGTGCCCTGGTTGGTTGAGTGTGCGCCCATCTTCCGACCAGATCTTTTATCTTTGATTGGTTCGTACCAACTATACTTGTGTACGATGTTGCTTATTTGTCTCGCGCATATATCGATGCGCTGCGATAGGCTTTGATTGGTGACGTAGCTTTGCGCAACTAGGGGCCGCGCTAGATGTTTTGATCTGGCGCACAAGGCGCTTCATGTACCTTGTATAAGGCCTTGTAGATGTAATTATGGGCTTCATGGAATTAGAGTTAACATCGTCTGTACGAGGATTTGGGACCCTATCCCTTCACTATTACAAACTATTATTGCATATTATAGATCAAAATTGTTATGTTAAAAAAGTACACCACACACATATATGTAATACTAGATTTTGGCATCAAGGTATGATGGTGGTATTAGAAGTCGGGCGAAAATGACAAAAAAAAAAAATTGCAAACATCATAAACACATCTAAGAAAAAAAACTTTGTGAAGTGATGGCAAATTTTGACAAAGCATAGAAACTACATTGGCAATTTGCTCTCACTTTTATGAACTTATGTGTGTGACCTAATTTTTATATAATATGCTCATTTTTCATTAACTCCTTAGTTTCTTTCACATAAAAATCAAACTAGTTTCAAAATTTAATATAAAATACATTTCAAAATTTACAAGTTTTATATGGATAAAGGTATTGTAACATATCTTGGATGAGTTTTTCATAAAAAAGTAGTTGTGTGTAGTTTAACATTTTTACATTTATTTTTTTCCTGTTTATTGATCGTAGATTGACTTAGTTATTTTTTTCAATGTTTTACGTTTAGGTCAAATTTCTCGGCATTAACACGCCGCACGGGGAATGATTTTACACACGCATGTCGCTCTGTGTTATTTTTTCCGTTTTTTATTTTGTTCTATGAGCTTTTCAACGTTGGTGGTCGATGAAAATAGTATGACACTAGTGCAACTTGACACAGTTTTATGCCCTCTCCAGAATGCGAAAAGGTTTAATATTAGTTATATCTAAACTCCATAACCCGATACTCATTTTTTTAAACCAAGGAAATTATATATTCATTTCATAAACTTGCCAAGTTACATTAAAATAGAGGGTAGACGGGCAACAAGCTGCGCCGCCACCGCTTTTCTAGAATCGCGAATCCTAATCTACCAAATACGAACCCCTGCCCCGTGGAGATGAACTATTGATGTGGACAACCCATTGAACCCTGGTCAAGAAATGAATAGCTTCTAGCGCTAGGGAGCAGAAGGTATCAAAGGCTAAGGGGACAAAGACATGTTGGTTCTCTACACAAGCTTTAGCGTGCTTATCTACTTTCTTCGATTCCGCCTTTCTTGATGCTTGTCCAGCTACAAACCCGTTTTCTCTTAAACCAGCGAAAGGTGATACCCCCGTGAGGTCCACACAAGCATGTTTCCCCCTGGCCCAACCAAAGACGAGCAGATCCGCTAGTCGCAGAGTAGATCTCCCTTCTGTAGGGTCCGTGAGAAAATTCACAGGGGCCTCCTTCTTGGCAGAAATCCCCGCTCTTCTCAAGATGTCCCGCAAAACGTCTCTCACCCAATCATAACGGTATTTGAAACCGGGAAGCTCTTTGCAATGAATTGCGTGTTCCCCATATTTATCCATACAAGCTTTACGACAGATCGGGCAAGTTTCATCTTCCGGATACATAGGGATCATCAACCTGTATTTGAGGATAGTCATGTACCCGACTGCAGACATGCATCGGCCCAAACGCTCAATTAGGATAACGGTCCAAAAATCCTGAGCGTGTGGACCCTTCAGGTATTCAATCACCGCCTTCTGATGGGGGGACAACTCAAACACTTCTCCCAGGCTCTGAGCGATTTTGCCAAACAGGGCATTCGCTAAGGTTTTTTGTGATTTTGAGGGGGCGGTGTCCTTATTAGAAAAACCGCCAATATCAAAGTCCGGGAGAGAGACATTTAAGCGCTCAAGTGTTTGCTGATAATCCGGGTCAAGCCCGATGACCTCATTGTTACGAAGGATATGATCCTATAGTTCTCAGGGATGGGCTCTAGATGCCACAAAGGCATAAACCCCAACATCTCTAGCTGAAAGGAGGCCTAGACCACGTAGCCGCATCGGCAGCGATGCCAATCGCCACTGGAAGTCACTGAAGAAGGGTTCGCCACACACAACTATGTCTTCAATAGCCTCCCTGAGGCCATCATCAAAACGAGATATTGCATCCACCATCAAATGTGGCTGACAAGTCTGCAACCCAAAAAGGAGCTTAGTGAACCCGTGCATGATCTGAGCAGGAGGAGTTCACTTTGGGGATCCCTAAGGCGAGGCAAGAGTTTCATAAGGTCAACCGCACCCGAGGCCCGCCGCCCTACCAACTCCCCAACAAAGTTAGGGTCTCGGCTAACAGCTCCACCAAGGAGCTTAACCCCCTTCTCTGGTCTACCAATTCCTCTCGGGAAAATCCCATCTTGGACTTTCAGCCTGTCACATGTCGGCCAAAAGACCTCTATTATCTTAATATTGAGATGAAGCCCAAGAGATGGCCCCTGCGTGTTGATGATGTCTAGAGCCTTAGCAACCTCAGATGCATTACCTATAATCGTTCCATCTTCCAAATACCAAGCATGAAACGGGAGGTTACAACGTTCCTGCACCCGTATAATAAGAGAGTGCAATGCAAGAGCAAAGAGAAGGGGCCCCAAAGGATCTCCTTGTTGTACCCCAGTAGTAGCCCCAATACAATCATTACCCACGTACAACCGGGCAGGTTGGGCGTAAAGGAACTAGACCCACCGATATCTTTAACTTTTTAGTTTGACATAAATATCAAACAAGTTCCAAAATTTAACATAAAAGTATTTCAAACTAATCTATAAAATAAACAAGGGAACCCGCCAAATCGCCAATCTGCTATGTTAACTTCCACCAACTTACATAAACGTCACTAGTACAGAGAAACAACATTTGACGCGGTGAAAATTCACTAAAGATACGGTTTACACCGCATCTTTAGATGCAACATCTACAAATGGCATGATTTTTAGTTGGGATAAGTTCATACCACATAAAAAAAATGACACTACGTTTAATGTTCGAGCGGGTCCCACTATAGTGGTAAAGAGGCCGGATATCAGATTTTGCCGCGGCAGCCGCCACCGTCGTGCTGCAACTAATCACTGTTACTTTCGATAGTCAATTTTAGAAATTGAAACTAAATTACTGATTTGTTGTGTTAATTTATGCAAACATTTAGGTGACATTTGATGGAGAGATTGAGATGTTTTACCCTAGAAGAGGCGAATCTCGAGTTAGGGTTTGCGTGGTAAGAAAGGGAATTCGGGGTGTGGGGATGAATAAGGTAGATTTTAAGGAGTTCATGGTCGAGGATGATCGGCATTGAGAAGCAAACCCTAGGAAGCGGAAGAAGAAACAAGGATGAAGATCAACTCTGCCCTTATGAATTGCGTCTAAAAAGATTCCAAATCGCGTCATTTGCTCAACTTTGTACTAGTGCGCATTCTTGGATTTAATTTAAACTAATAGGATTTTACTGAGACTAAATTCAAACCTACACAATATACCAATTAAATAACAAGGCGTTATAATTTTTTTTCCTACAGAGGCAACCTATATGAAAAAAAAGATCAACATCGAATGATATTTATTCCTAAGGGGTTAATACTTAAAAAGAATAAAAATGTTAAATTCGATGAATCTCGCAAATAGCAAAATCATTGATAACTACGGGGAACATGAAAAATAATGGTATTAAAAGTAAAAAATTAAAAAGAAAGAATATAAAGTACGGGGGAGTTTTAGAGTAGAAACGTTCTTACAAACACAATATGCTTTCATATTAAATAACTACTAGAAGGGTGCCGACACGACGTGTAGGGAAAGACAAAACTCACTAGAGTGTGCATGGTTCAGTCGGTTTGGTTACTATCTTCTTTTGAAGCGACAGTTATCGGTTAGTCTATTTTATTAACCAAACGATTTTCGATTAACCAGTTTGGTTTATTCAGTTAGATTGAGAGTTTTTGGTTTGGTTTATTAATTTTCGGTTAATAGCCTAAACAAAATTTGGGCTAAAAGTTTTGCTTAGAAATACATGAAATAGAAGTACAAATACATGAAATGGAAGTATAAAATATTCATAAATTCAAGGTACAAAAGCTACAACTATATGAAAATATTAAAGGAATACATCGTTTTTTCATATATATATTGTATTGAATCAACACTCGATAACTCATAAAAACGCATTTTTAATTATACGTGTGCGCTTTTTTTATTTTTCTAGTTAAGACTGTATATGAAAGGTATATGTTAGATATACATACATGTTATATTGATGAAACTTGTATGTGTATCAATATTTGCATGCTTTCAAAGCTTATTTTATTAACATTGCACAATTCAATAGCCATACACATTACGTACTTAATTAGCAATGATATGTCATCAACTTTGTTGCTGTAAAACAAAAGAAATTAGATTCTTACCAAGCTGACTACATTTGTGAATATATATGTAGTTAGGGGGTTTTTATATATGTAATAGTAGGTTCAAAAGCATATATACACTATCTTAACATGATTAGTGACTTGCATAAACATGATTAATGATATACCAAAACATGATGTAGTGATGTTTGTCAAAACCAGTCAATGCAAACGGTAAACACCCTAATTTGATTTTTTTTTCTTTAACTTCTTTTTACCATCCATCATTGCATATATATAAATATATAGTTATAGTTATATGTTTTATTATGATTTTTTTTCGAATAACAGTCAATGCTCGTGTTGCTGATTTTATGGATAGGTTATTTGTAACACGATTTATAGGCTTGCACCAAAAGTATACTTGAATGAACAAAAGTGATTCTAAACATATTACTTTCAAGTTTTTATCTCAAATAAACTTACGGATTTTGGCCTAGTGCTCATTTAGTAGTGGTTTAGGTGATACTCGGGTCATTGTCTATTTCTTTTGTAATATATTGTTTTCCGGTTTGGGTGGTGCTCTTTTTGTCTTTTCGAATTTTTGGTTTCAAGATGAGCATCTACCGATCAATGCCATCAGCTATGAATGTCGTGTGTTGATTTGGATATTTGAATGCTATCTTTCAGTTTATACTGAAGATGACAAAGAAATAGATTAAAGAATTGAGATGTAAAAGTATGATTTCTTGGCCCGTAAAAAAAATATAAAAGTATGAAGAAATTAATAAATAAAAAATTAAGTATTATTTGTCTTTGTTCTTATTGGCTTTGCCCTTATTGTGTTTGTTGCTAATTGGTTGGCCTCTTTCTTTAACGTTATCTAACTTTAGGTTGCTAGTTGGCCAAACGTTATTGGAAGTTTGAATATTGTATTACTTAAAAATTAATATCTTCTCATCTTGGGCTAAACGGTATGGGAACTTGGGAAAGGAGGGTCGTGGAGGTGGTGACGAGGACGGTGGAGGGACGTGGTTTGCGTGCTATACCACCCCCACGGGTGAGGGATGTGACAACCATGGCATTGGCCAGGTTCTCCATGGAGCATTTAACCTCAATTTTTAACATTTAAAAATAAATAGATGGAAGGAGAACATCACAGCCTAGATTAGTGATGAAGGATGGTGATCGAGGAGAAGTATGAAATAGAGCTTATGTGGAGAGTGGTGATGGTGATTAGAACCATCATCATACCCATTAGCCTTAGAAATCTAAATGTGTGTTGGGATTGCGGAATTTAAAAGACATAATTATAATTTGAGTTATATTACTTAAGAGACTTGACTTGGCACGACCTAACTAGTTGGTGGTGGTGGAGGTGGAGGTGGTGATGAGTCAAGTAGGTGATGTGTAAGTGTTCAGCTGAGGGTCACGAACAGAGGCGGATTCATTCATTAAGAAGTGTGGGCATGTGCCCACCCTAGGTCCCAGATTTGTATTGTGGTTTTTAATATTTCTATGGGAGTTTTAGCCCAATTAGAGCACCATTGAACCAATATTAGTGGTTATAGCCGAAGTGCCCATCCTCTTTTTAGACGGAACTTAAAGATTTTACTGAGAAGCTTAAAGCTTGATGAAGCTTCAATGGAGAAACTTAATTTGGTGATGAAGATGATTAGACATGAGAGAGAAGATAGGTTGTAGAGAAAACTGGGTAGCATATTTTTTATTTGATTAAAGTTTCCTATTACCCCTTTAAATTGGAATATGGTTATAAACAAACCCTTTAAGTTTAACTTAAATTTTAAACAACCCTAAAGCATAACATCCCATGTTGTATTAAGTAGATTAATAATATTTTTTGTTTATGGATTCTCAACCAATCTAAAACTGTTAATTTTATTTTTCTTTTTTGATTAAAATATTTTTTGAAATCGTCATATAATTAAATGAATAAGTATAAATAGTTTCATTAAATCGGACCCATTTTGTCCTGTCTTGCTTTTAACTAGCCCAATTTGACATAACTAAATATGAGTCGATTCATTTTATGCCCACCGTTAAAAAATATTCTGGATCCGCCACTAGTCACGAACAAAGGTTAATGGAAATAAACTAAACATATTTATTACTTAATGTTGACTGATATAAATATAGTCTTTTAATGAAATCATTAAAAGGCTACCAAAAAATCAAAAAGTGTTTTTAACAAATTTCATTTTCTAAGTTCAGTTCATTTGACAATTTTCAATTCCTTGAGAAAAAGTACGAGCCAAACATGCCATATCTATTGGAATTGTGTTAGCTAATTAGATGGTTTGGGAATTGTTGTCTCTCTATTTGGTAACTAGTAGTACTAAATGTAATTTTCTAATTTCTAATATCAAATGATGATAATATTATTTATGGAATTGGAATTGTGTTAGCTAATTATTTATGTAGTTATTTGCGTTGAATTTCGAACTAAACAAATTAGTTGATAGCTAACAAAAAAAAAAAGTAAATGCTTAGAGTATGTTAAAAGTTTGATAATAAAAAGGGTCAAAGTATTAGGGGCTTTTTGGTTGATTAAGTGTTAAATCATTAAGAGGTGTGAATGTTTAAGAGGTTTGAATGATTAAGTGATGAATTGCTAAGTTGGACCTCTTAATGGTTAGTTTTCTTGTCCCACATTGTTAGGAGAGCCTCATTAAGGTTCAGCCTAGTTCAATGCTTAATAGTTCAGTGCTTAATGGTTCAGCAATATCCCAAATCTTAATGGTTCAGCATTAACCATTTCATTCAAAAGCTAAAACAAACGCGTAGAATGTTGAATCATTCAACGTTGAATGATTCAGAGCCTCATTAAGAAGCTTACCAAACAACCCCTTAATATATAGAATTGTTCCTGAACCTTAAAATATAAGCATATGAGCCTTGTATCACTCATATAGAAGTTTGGGGTTTAATTGTGTAATGTTTAAAATATAACAAACTGATATTTTGCCCGTAGGCGTTGCCTCTTCAAGCCTGTGGCTGTGGCGTATCCAGCAGGTATAAATAGCAATGTGATGATTATAGATTAATGTTACACAAATTTACAATCGCTAATTTTAACTAACATCATTTAAAAAATATTGAACCTCACACGAATGTTGCGGCGTGTTAACTCGCTAAATTTAGAACGAAACGTATAACGAATGACTTACGAAAGATGAAAAGTATGAGGGACTGAATTTGAAAGTAAAAAATGTCAAGGTTAAATTGCAAAAGATGAAATACTTTGTGTTAAAAATAAAAAATCACAAAAGTTAAATTGCAAAAGATTGAAAACTTTTTGAGCTAGAAGTAACAAACATATTAAAGGAGTTAGATTTGAAAAAGATACTAACTTTTGAATTAGAGGTGAAAAAATCAAATTATACACACCCCTCCATAAGCTTTGGATACAACACAATGAATCCGTTCATTATAGTTGTAATAATTTCTCTTAATGGAATTTTCCTTATAATTGAATTTCAATTAAGATTCATATGGATGCCTCTAGATCTTGAATTCCTGTGCCGGGCTGTGTTTAGTTCGCATGAATTGAATAGAATTCAAAGGAATTGGAATTTGAATTTTAACTCTTGATGTGTTTGGTTTATTGAATTTGTTGGAATTGGAATTTCAATTCCAATCTTGATGTGTTTGGTTAACAAAGGAATTGGAATTTGGTTGAATTCCATCAAATTCCTGTAACTAAGGGAATTCAAAATCCTACCAACATTAAAAGGAATTCATTGGAATCTTCAATCAGTTGACGTCGATTCGACCCGATCCGATTCGGACCATACCGTTTCGACGCGAATCGTTTAAATCCTCACTGCTTTTAACTCGTACCGTTTTGGACGAACTGTTTCGACTCGAACAGTTTTTACCCGTACCAGTTTTGACTGGTATTGTTTTGACCCGAACCGTTTTGGACCGTACCGGTTTCGACCGATACAGTTTCACCGTTACCGTTTCGACCTAAACCGTTCCGGTATCGTTTCACAAGGTAGCATTTCGACCCGAACCATTTTGGACGGCACATGTTTCGACCGGTACCATTTCACCCGGTACCGTTTCGACCAGAACCATACCAGTTTCGAGCAGTACCGTTTCACCCAATACCGTTTTGACTGGTACCGTTTTGGACCATACAAGTTTCGACCGATACCGTTTCGACCCGAACCATTTTGGACTGTACCAGTATCGACCTGCACTGTTTTAGACCGTACCAGTTTCGACCGGTACCGTTTTGACCCGAAACGTTTCGACCCGAACCGTTTTGGACCGTACAAGTTTCGACCGGTACCATTTTACCCGGTACCGTTTCGACTAGAACCGTACCAGTTTCGAACAGTACCGTTTCACCCATTACCGTTTTGACCGGTACCGTTTTGGATCGTACCAGTTTCAACCGATACCGTTTCGACCCGGACCGTTTTGGACTGTACCAGTATCGACCGGTACCGTTTCACCCGGTACTGTTTTGACGCGAACCATTTCGACCCGAACCGCTTTGACTAGTACTGGTTCGATTCGTAATGTTTCGACCCGTACCGGCTCGAACCTTTTCGACTCGTTCTGTTTTGACAC
Source organism: Ambrosia x helenae (assembly GCA_030844895.1). Taxonomy (NCBI): domain Eukaryota; kingdom Viridiplantae; phylum Streptophyta; class Magnoliopsida; order Asterales; family Asteraceae; genus Ambrosia; species Ambrosia x helenae. Next base: position 52,667 of record JAUTDX010001777.1, on the reverse strand, counting down.
GTATCGTTTCGGGTTGAAAGGTGTGCGCCGAAACGGTGGAGGTCTAAAAAATTTCCGTTCGAAGGGTACGGGTCGAAATGGTGCGCGTCGAATCGGTACAAGTCGAAACAGTACGAGTTGAAACGGTTCGGGCTGGTACGGGTCGCAACGGTGCGGGTCGTGGGGGCAAGGGTGATAGATTTCAATTTATTAACCAACCAAACATAATAATAAAGGATTTGAGATTCCAATTCCAACAATTTCGAATTCCTTTCGGAATTTTTGAATTCCAAATCCAATTCATTCCAATTTCAATTTCAATTCCAATTCCAATTCCTTCACAAATTCAAATTTCAATTCCAAACCATTCCGCGAACCAAATGCACCCGTAGAGGTGCACATACCGGGTTTTTTTTTTTATTTTTGAGGAACCGAACCGGTTCCAATCCAGTTTGGATCCTTACCGGTTCCTTTACGAATCAGTTTCGGTTTTATACCGCTTTCGTTGGTTTGAAAACCGGTTTCGGTTCGGTTTCGATTCGTGAACCAATTCATGCGCGCTCTTTTTTTTTAAGGGGAAATGGAATTTAATAATCCCAACTTTGGGGGGTTGGAAGGCAACAGTCCCAACTTGAAAATTGTAACACAGCAGTCCCAACTTGTCAACATTTTTATTTTAATGGTCCCAGACTTAACTCAGTTAAAAAACTCTGTTAAGTGCCACGTTGGCATCCCACGTGGAACTCCTACGTGGCAAAAATGGTGAATCTGTCAAAAAAAACGTGGGCCCCACAATGACACTTGTTTTTTCAGATTAAAAAATCTTTTAATATTTAAAAATCTTTTAAATTATGTTTTATTAACTTTTATATATAATATATATATATATATACTTTAGATAAACATATTATATATACACACATATATATCATCATCATCTTCACCACAACCACCTTCCACCACCACCGTCACCCACCTGCCACCACCGTCAACCACCTTCCACCACCACAACCACCTTCCACCACCACCATAAACACCACCAAAACCCTCTTTCTACCCCTACCCTTTTCTCAAACACATATAGAGACCTGAACACCACCAAAACCCTCCAATTTCTGAAACCCTAACCCTGATCATCCTCTGCCTTTGATTATAATCATCCCCACGTTTCCAAGAAGTTGAAGCCACCCGATTTCTGAAACCCTAACGCCGCCATCGCTTCTTCTTCCTCTCTCTCTGCTTCTCTCTCTCTCTACCCGGTTTTCTCTCTCTCTCTAAAGATCTGGTTTTCTCTCTCTCTATCTCTAAATATCTGGTTTCTCTTTCTCTCTCTAACTTCCCTTCAGCTTTCTCTCTCTATAATAGGGTTGGGTAAAGGGTACAAGATGGGTGGTGTTGGTGTTGTTTGGCCGTCGTTCCGCCGAAGCTCCGCCGCATCTCCGCCTCCCTCTGGCCCCTTTCTCTTTCCTGGTTATCTCTCTAAAAGATCAGTGTATGTGTGTGGGTTATCAGATTAGAGAGAAGTGAGTTTGAACGGTGGTGGTCGGTGGGTAGTTGGTTATGGTGGCAGGTGGTTGGTGGTGATGGTTGTGGTGGTGGTGGGTGGTACAAAGACAGAGAGAGAAGAGAGAGATGTGTATATGTGTGTGTTTTATGTGTATAATATATATATATATATATATATATATATTGATAAAAAAACTTAAATAAAAAAAGACACTTTCATTGTGGGCCCATGTTTTTTGCCAAGTGGGACAAATTGGCCATGTCAGACGCCACGTGGCAGTCCACGTCATCACTTAACAGAAAAAACTTAACCTCAGTTAGTTTGGGACCATTAGAATAAAAATGTTGACAAGTTGGGACTGCTGTGTTACAATTTTCAAGTTGGGACTGTTGCCTTCCAACCCCCCAAAGTTGGGATTATTAAATTTCATTTCCCCTTTTTTTAAGAAAAGGGATCACAAAATTATTTTTTACGTAAAGTTCGACTTTTATTGATTCTTACAATCATTTTTAGGTGTATGAGTATATATTTGCATGTGTAGAAATCTTTTTGTGTAATTCTTTTATATACAAATTATTTTATATAAAATTCCATTTTTTTAATATACAAATACCGGTTTTTCATACTGGTGTCGAACCGGTTTTTTTTTTCCAAACCGGTTTTGGACCGTTCGTGTCTAAACCAGTTCGGTTCGGTTTCTGGGAAAAATATATGGAATCGATGGGGAACTGGAGTTTCGTATCTGGGACCGAAACTGGTTCCTAAAATACCAGTCACAGACAAGTTCAGGTTGGGCCGGTTCTACTAGTTCGGTTCCAGGAACCGATTTTTTGTTCACCTCTACGGGCATGGCATTCCCCAATGCCCCTCAATATTTGACTCAATTATTTCCTTTAATACTTATATATGTAGTTTGTTCATAACTCTCGGCCCAAATAAAAGTTCTATTGACGATGGAGAACTATCGGCCCAAATAAAAGTGGCAGTGCCTAGCTCTCTTTTCAGATGTGGTGAATATTTTTTGATGACGGATTTTTAATAACCTAACGTCATAATTTCTGGTTCAATTCAGGTCGGATCAAATAATAAAATGCAATATTATAATAAAAGTATATCGTCATTACATTACAATTACATTACATTACAATCTATTAATTTTGAAACGTTCATGAATAGTGATTATACATTGTGTTGTAGCTTCATTGGAGAACTTGGCCGGTCGTGGCCTCATCACCATTATCAGACACGTGTCTTTCTTATACCTTCCTATCTCAGTAGATTATATTCTCCATAAACTCTACAAACGTTACACCCACCTTCTCTTACCTTCTCTCTCTCTCTCTCTCTTTCTCTCTTTCTAATCCGTCTCTCTGTAGCCTCACAACACCACCGCCACACAATAACCTTTGGTGGTGACAGCGTTTGGGATGTTACCTAACCGTTCACCTGCAACCCCACCGCTAACTACCGCCATCCGCCCTCCATCTCGCAACATAAATTAACCCCAAACCAGCAGCTTCTCTGCCTTCGTACCACCATCTCCGAAACAACCACGGACTCAGATCTGTAAACCACCAGCGTCGTCTTTCATCTTCTGGCGTCGGTGTTGCCACCATGGAGACTTATCAGCCGCATCAAACCTGTCATCTTTCAGATCTGTAAACCACCACCATCATCTTTCAAATCTGTAAACCACCACCGTTGAGTCAATCAAGCGTTGTTTATGTGTTTCCCTCTGTGTTCATCAATGTTTTCCTTTGTTCATCCTCTTTTCTTTTCCCTTTACAGCATTTAGAGGGTGTTTGGGATTGAGTTTGAGAATGCAAAAGTGCTTTTGGTCAAAAGTGTTTATTGGCTTATGACTTTTTGAAAAGGAGTTTTAAAAAAAGTGTTTGGATTAGCTTTTGAGATGAGAAACGTCAAAAATTCAATAAATTGTTATTTTTTTTAAGTGTTTCGCTTAACTTATTGCGAATATTGGTTGTATGAGTGGTAAATTTGTATTTTTTTCCAAAAGTCAAAAGCCGAAAGCCAAAAGCCAGGATTTCTAACTTTTCAAAAACAGTTTTTTCACCCTTAAATGCTAAAAGCCAAAAGTCAAAACATAAAGTGTTTTTGGGTTACACAAACAGCTTATTGACTTATTGACTTTTTTGAAAAAGCCAATAAGTCAATAAGCAGTTTTGAAACTCAATCCCAAACACCCTCTTATTATAATGAAACTAAACAACACTTGTAAAATGAAAGATCGTTAAAAATTGTAAAAATAAAAACATTAGCGCACACAGGATGCTGGTGGTTTTTTACATCTGGTAGCTTTACCAGGCTAGAAATGGTCCTTTTATATTATTATTTTATTTTATTAATATCTCGTAGAGATTATGGCTTTTATATGTAAAAGACAATTATTAGTTACATAATTTGTGTGTTAATATTTCAAATAGGTGAGACGTTAGCAAAATTTGTACAACAGAACCATAACAAATTAAACAATTTGTGTTTTATATTTTTTATAGTTTTATAATTCAAAATTTGATTGTTATTAGATTTATATAATATTTATGATATCATCTGAAATTTAGTGTGTCGGTACTGTATCAATATTGCGTTGCTCCGAATTGATTCCAACCAAATCCCCGCCGCAACGCGCGGGATGAATCCCCCGAAAAATGGACAAATTCCTTTTCTTAGGAACACATACAGAATTCGTCACTACAAAAAGGATAATGGTAACCCCACCATTAACTACCATTAACTACTTCATTTATGAAATTTATAGTAATAGAGATACATGTGAAAACAAACACACAATAAATATATAATGCCATCTTAAATATAAAAAGAAGTACGTGTTTATAGTTGCTACCTACGGATTTACTTGTTTTGAAAGATATTCATTTCATTTTCAACCGCAACTTTCATAGATAACTTTTTTTTCAAGACAACAAATGCAAGAATCATTCATATAATTAATCATCACCGAGAATTAATCATCACCCATACAATTATGAACGATTCTTGCCTATGGGTGGTTAAAGTTCAAATAAAAAACATCGCACTTTAATTCTCCAAATTAAAAAAAAAACAATAATTAATTTTGGATATAACTTAAATACAATCAATTCCATCCATGTAGCGTGTCACATGCCCATAAATAAGTTTTCTTATAAATGCTAAGTTTTTATTTTCATGGGGAGCGTCCGCACCCTTTGAGTTTGCAATAGGTTCGCCCCTGAGTATGCGGCTATCATATCTCGCTCTTCTCGGAGTCACTAATGTTGTTGTCGAAACATGTTGGACAAATCAGAGGACATATATACATTACATGCAATTAAATACTTGATGGCAATCTTGCAAGCAAGATTTTCATGGGGAACCCGACGAACACAATTCATGAAACACGTATAAGCATAAACTAGACTATTAAAACTTATTCAGCTTCTTATGTTATACACTCGATGGATGTTGGCATTTGATTACTATGATCTGAATCTTCCGTTGATGACGCGTGTGCCTGAGCTATGAACTCTAGATTCCATAACACGTCGTCGATAGAGGGTCGATCCTTAGACAAGCATCTCACACAAAGCTCCATTAGAGTCTTCAAAGATTCATCACAACATTCCTTGCAAACCAAAGGATCCACTATACTCCTCCTAGCTACCTCATCCGCAACCAAACTTACTTGTAACTGAAACAAAAAAAAACACAAAGTTGTAAATATTTTTTGATTTAAGGAGGAACACGTAGGTGTTTAAGTCGCATTAGGTTGAAACAACCAGATCTACTCATTTGTAAGTGGGAAAGGTGTCGGTAATATCATTCTCATACCCGATTGCAAAACTGTGTCCCATACACGGCCTAATATCTATCAATCAGGTATACCAATTAATTTGTTAAAAATATAACTCGTTGAGATTCCAAATACATTTTTTACTACTTTTCTTTTTACATTTTATTAGTCAAGGATATTAGAAATATAAAAACTAAAAATTTGGAAATTAGCAGATTATTCTATATCCAAAGACAAAAGAAAATAAAAACAATGAGAAAAATGTTTACCATATGATTATGGTAAACAGGTGTGTATGTTTCGCATAATCGAGTCAGGTATTAGCTACTACTACTACACCCATCCAGGCCACAAAAAATTAAAACTAATATAACACTCTCTCTTGCCCGAATACAACAGGTTCGGGTTTTTTTTTTTTTTTTTTAATTTCCTACTCATTTGTAAACATGTGACCATAGATATACCAAATATGACTAACCATATCTTTAGCAATAGTTGTATCATTGATGCAATTGATCGGTCTTCCGAGGATGAGTTCTAACATGATAACTCCCAAATCATATACATGGTCATGATCATTCTCCTCAATCTCAAACCTGTAAACAATGTATATTAACATTAGTGACACACATGATGAACGTTGACCTCAGAAAAGTCAAACTATTCTTTATACCTTTTGCTAAATATTTCACTTGATTTGGTGACAGAATGTCCAGGCACCTGCAGTCAAAAACCTTATAGTATTGCAACTTGCATATACAGAAGTGTTATTACATTACAAGAAACTACATACCTTAGATTCTGCTTGCAAAGGAAGATTGTAGCCACTGATCTTTACCTTAAAACTTTGATCCAACAAAACATCAGTTATTTTAAGGTTGTTTGGAAATATTCTTTGTGTGATATGTGTGCTTAGAAACTGAATCCCTTTCGAAATACCGATAGCAGCCGCAAGCCTCTGTGCCCATGAGAGTTTCTGTCCAGCTGCCATTTTAAGTTTCAGGTAAGTTAAACTAATGCAGATTGTTGGTTTGACTTATCGAGTCAAACAGATTAATATTTGACGTCCAAATTGTTAGTAAATTTTTAAGTTTACATAAAAATTTTAACAAGCAGACAAAGTAATAACAAAATATACTAAAAAGGGTGTGTATTTATGGTGCTACATTAAAGCAATATGCATATCAATTAACAAATTAAGTAAAACAGTGTTTGACCACAAAAGTCAAAGAACATATTCTTTTGTTTCTTGGACTTGGATACTGACCTGTTAGAAACTCTCTGAGGGTTCCATTTGGGACAAATTCAAACACGAGAAAGACACCACGGATGATGGCTGACTCATCCGGCTGGCGGTCAAAGCAGTGACCAACCGGGTTGACCAGGTTCGGGTGCCTGAGTTTAGAAATTAGCTCAAGCTGACGAGTTAAGCTCTGAATGGTACACCTCTTTTTCATTTTAATGTTTCTAACAGCAATCATAGTACCATCATTAAGCTGCCCTTTATAAAGCTATCACACATACAATATATTATTATGTTACAATTCTACTAGCAAAAACAATACCATATATCTTAATGTAAGTTACACAAGTCACAAGTTGCCGCCGAGTATCTAACCTGACCGTGTGAACCATTAATATCTATGCGGTTGGATTCGTGGAAGTTATTTGTCGCTTCAATTAGTTCCCCAAAACGTAAGTACGATATGCTGGAATTCCTACGGCTCCCAGTTTCATCGTCTCAGAAATATATCCTGCATCAAGGTGGTTATGGTACGGTTTAAATAAGCTAAATTGTCTAAACCGGTCTTTAGTTTGGTTTTGGAATCAACATTTAAAATAATTAGGCTAATCAATGATGTATGTAACCATGAAATCAATAAAACAACTTTAAAGATTATCCAACACCTTAATATCACTAGGCGAAATGCCGTTTCATAATTATGGTTATAATCTAACCGTATATGTTTATTATATCCAAAATATAAAAAGAGGACCACTGATGGAACGGTCACAATCAAGCTATGGAAATGTCTAGTCCAGTTCCATCCTTTGGGCCCAAATTCCACTTGTTTCGAATCTTGGTCAGTTTTCAGTATTTTCGTGTCTTTGTCTTGTTTTTAACAAAATGTAATATTCAGTTATATAATCAGATCAGAACACTGCACACCGTCGATTAGTATTTTTCATGGTGAATGGATGGTCCAAAAACTATTAAAAAAACACATTCACTATAAAAATGACCTAAAAAGGAATTCAGCTAAAATATAGTACAAATTCTATGCACATATTAATTGTAGAGGTGAATTATAATATTTAAAAATTAATGTGTAGCCAGGGTTTAAACTTTAAACATGATCACACATTCTATATCTAATGGGTTTGAAATATTTATTTTTTGTTGAACTTTTTTCCTTTTTGCTACGTATAATATCTAAGAGTATAAAGTGTAAACCAAGTATTCGTAATTTACGAATCTGGTTTATCAAAATAGCTCGACGCCTCGACTCAAACTAAACACGTCTAGTTTGTTAGTTTGACTGAGCTTGTGAGTCTAAATAGAATGAATTCTTATGCAGTCATATTTTTACGTCGAGTTCTCGCGAGTTCTCGCAACTCAGCGAGTTCTCAACAGATCCTAACCCAAGTTATATATGTACATAAAAATTAATTGAAAAACAATATACTAGTTGGAACTAAGTTAAACTCGAACTTGAAAATTTTTAAAAAGTCAAGCTCAATCCAATACATGAAGTCGATCGATCTCTTGTAAATTAAACAAACCTATAATTAAAATTAAAAATATGTAAACAAGTACGTAATTTCTTACTTGCATCTGTGAGCATTTTAACCGTATAAGCAGGTGAAACTTTCTCAAGCAAAACCTTAATCTGAGGTGTTGCAGCACACCCACCACCAAAACACTCACTTCTAACAACAACCAACACCACACCAAACAATGCAACACCTCCAACCACAACACCACAAACTACACTAGACGCCACAACTATTTTACCCTTACCCGACTTTGTCGAATCATTCCCACTTGGACGAGGCTCAATCATAACCGCTAACGCTTCGTTATGACAAAACGAAGCGTTACGCTGATCCTTTTCACCCACATTTGTCAAACAATTCCCTTTGTACCACACACCACCCCTTTGCATGCAACCAGGCAACTCTCCAGTAACCGGTTGAACGATAAATCAACCGATAAAAGTTCATTGCCACATGACACATTTTGTGTTAACTTTCCAGTAAACTTGTTGCTAGATATGTTTATATATGAAATTGAAGGAAGTGTGAATAAAAAATCAGGAAACGGCCCATTGAACTCGTTTAAAGATAGATCGAGTTTTCGCAGTTGGTAAAAGACTTGTAGATCATACCCTTGGATACCGTTACTAAATTTGTTATTACTAAGTGATAATATTAATAACCTGTTATGCAAAACAGGGAAACTAGGCCCAAACTTATTGTTTTCTATGTTAAAAACTTGAAGATTAGTTAAATTTCTGAAATCAACCGGGACATCACCGGATAAACGATTAAATGACAAATCTAACACACGAAGAGCGGTCAATCGCGCTAGCGAAAAGGGTAATATACCCTCAAGGGAATTGTTTCTAAAGCTTAATACTGATAATGACGAGAGTGAAGCAAGCCAGTCAGGGACATTGCCTTGGAAGTTGTTATGATCAAGTACTAAGGTTTGCAAGTTTCTTAAATAATTTAGCTCGAACGGTATGTTTCCAGTAAACCCGTTCGAGCTAATGTTGAGTATTTCCAATGTGGAAAAAGTGTTTGCAAGAACTGCTGATGGTAAAGGCCCGTTGAGGTCTAATGAGACCAATGAGATGACCTTTAGGCTAGGGAACAAAGTGGAGATTGTATTGAAGAATGTGGTAGTTGATATGCTTTGATAGTTATTGGTATTGGTATGGTGGTTTTTGTTTCCCGTTATGTGAAGTTGGGTGATAATGTTATTGTAGCACACGAGTGTTAGAGACGAGTTTGGAGGGGTGGGAGGTTTATTGCGACGCTACTTGTCGCGCTGCTAGCGCAATAATTGGTCGTGCCGCGCGCGTTAAAGGTTGTTAAGAGGGATTGGAGTGTGAATAAGGATTGAGATTGGGTGTAGTGGAGATGAAGAGATGATAGGATGAAGAAGAGATTTAGGATGAAGGTGTGTGCCATTGGAGGTGGTGAAAGATGTACATGTGACAAATGGTTACAAATAGTTGTTTTGTAAGTTAGATTCACGAGCTTTTGGTTAGTTTAGTACCGTTGTACTATATTGGTTATTTGACATGTGTTACATATCCATACACGTATGTAAGTAAATAAATAAATAAATGGATAGATAATAACATAACTTACAAGTGAAAACTCACTAAAATAAAGAGTTTACATCAAAAACTTAAGACAATTAACATATTAATTGGATTCTTTTATTTTCATTTATAAACATTGACCCGATAAACCATTTAGATCTTGATATATATATATCTGACATGGATAAACACCGGTTGCACAGTGAGCCAACAACTCAAAATACAAAAAATGCCCAAGTAGGCGAATACGCCCACCGTCTAAGTCTTAGTGCATAATATGTCGACAGGTCTATGACACATTGACTAAATAAGTGTTCTCAATGGTACATCGTGGTGGTTAAGTTGTGTACTTCATAATCAAAACGTTAAGACTTAAGATTATGCATAATGCAGGTTGTGATGTATTTATATTATAAATGCTAACAATTGTTGTTAAATAAAACATTGACCAAATGAATGAATTGAAACTATAAAATGAATGTTTACTTGGTTAACTACTTAACTTTTATGAAATTCACAACTTTATTAAAGCCTAAATATATTATGTTTTAGTGGAATATGTACTTTTTTTCATATTATAAAAATGCTATTTTTAGACATTTTCTGTGGCCTATCTATTAAAAAGTAATATGATAAAAACTAAAGGGTCATGTTTATTCACGGGGATCGCCATAAGCATCCAAAATATGGTTCACGTGTTTTGTTTGCTATGGATGCAAGACCCGATGTGTGATTCAATAAAGTTTTTTTTATGAAAGATATGTTCCACACTTTTTGAAAGAAAAGGTTTTGTTTTATATAAAATAAAGTTATAAAATCATGATGAAAGTGTTGATTATATTTGTGATTTTGTGTTAGGTGGTTTAATCCAAAAGCTAATCTTTTTTTTTTTAAAAAACTTCTAGATTTTCTAGTATAAATACATTAAAGGCGGTACTATCTGGACTATGTATGTAAGTGTGTAACCAGATCCATAAGTGATGAATGAAACTGTCTCCATACGCCAAATCATGCAGCGGTTTGACCTAACTACCCGACCCATATTCCATCATTTAGGGGATCGTTAATTCGTTACAACATTGATATTTGGATTAGTCTTGTTATAATGATATAATGAGGAAAATTGGATTGTAATAATCACATCTTTGTGTTGTTGGCCAATAATAATCTCACCTAAGTTTATTCTTACCACTAGTCCTACCTTTTAATTTATTTTTTCTCATTGCACCCGCCGTTAAGTCACACTAACGTCGTTAGCTGAAACTCACAATTTTAGGCGATTGTTCACCGGATCTGAAAGAGGGAATCGAGATGATGATATTGGTATGTTCAATTGTAGAAACGAGCATGGTTTGATGGGTTTCAGGTTGATGTTCAGGTTGAATATTTTATATTAAGTAATCGGGTGGTCGGGTACGACCCGACCCATTTACGAGACCCGTAACACTCGGGGTGTTACACATCTTTACATGGAAGTCAGAGCATCTCCAATGGTAGTCAAAGTCCAATAACCAAACCTAGTAACCCACCACATCAACACGTCACGTCATTCCAAACCTCAAGCATTCCAAACCCACTTTTCCTCCAATGATAAACCACATCAAACATCCACATCACACCACACTTTAAAAAAATTATAATTTATTGAGTGTGAGTGTGTGGTCCCCACTCAACCAAATCAGACGCGTCTAGTGTGCCAAGTTGGATGCCCACAGTCAAACTCCTTCAATGGTGGATGAGTCCGTTTGAGTAGGTTTGGCAAAGTAAACTCCATCATTGGAGATGCTCTCAAGATTAATTCCTGACAAACTCAAGTCTGACATAAATGAAAGATAAGCCAGCTAATGAACCCCAAAGATATATGATTAAAAACCATTTGACAAAGACGTATGAATTTTAAAGTAAAATTTCATAAAACATGTTTTTTTTTACTGAAAACGTCTACAAATTTAATGAAGCTTTGTATAACACAAACGTTTACAAAGTATATTTGAAGGTTTTGAACATTTGTGTAATACCAAAAGGCTTATATGCAAATTTAAGACCTTCAACACGTTTTTGAACCAAAGTTTATGTAAAACTACTAAATCTTTTATAATAATTTTTTTTGGAAGGTGACTTTCGTTATGAGTGAACCATTGTCACTCCACCGGTCCGTTTTGAACTGGCAGCCCGCCAAGGCTGCCCTGACGATGTTCTATCGGGCCCCATGCAGGATCATCGGCCTTGGTGGCTTCCCCCGGAAACCACACTACCTTCACACAAGTTGTCTCGTTGAAGTAACAGCCAGCTTAAAACCGATGTGACGCTCTTGATCGAGCCTCCTCGGTGGGTTTGTCACCATCATTGCGCACTAAACACCTCTTTGATGTAGATGCAGGGGCGGATGTAGCTAGCTAGGAGGGGGTGCGGACGTTGCGGCTCAACTTCGCGCGCGTAGTGGAAAATTAGTGGAAAATTTGGTTTTTTTTTTACGAAATTTGGAAAACGTTACTACTAAAATGAAAAAAATGAAAAACGTTACTACTGAAAAATGTTTCTAGATCCGCCACTGTGTAGATGGAGATTGAACCTGAGTTTCCTAGAGAGAACCCGAAGTGTTTCCACCACTTGATCTATAGATCATTTGCCTTTTATAATAATTAGTCAAAGAGGAGCCTTTTTTTTTTCAAGTAACTATGTCAAAAGTTAGTTAACTCAAATCAAATGTGGATAGTGGTCAACTCTTTGGGAACTCAAATGAGTATTTCCATCTTGTAAGGAAATAGTTTTTGCATTTTAAGCAAGTGTTACTACTCTCCTCTTTTGTTTTGTTGGCTAAAATAAATGACACTTTACTATTGATTTTCCTCAACATTTGAGTTACATAATATAACTTGAAAACAATTCTGACGTATTGTAACAAATTAAAATATGTGAAAGAAGCACCATCGAAGCACAATCCGGCTATGGCATCGACTATTTAAGCACTTAACAATTTTATTCCTCGATCTTCGTCGATCCTACACTTTAGCTAACTTCTTCAAAATCACCCAAACTGGTTTAGCGCAAACTGGCTTCAGCCAAACCAGGATCAATTCGACTCATAGAAATATATATTTTTAAATACTGGTTTATAAACCCAACCGGTTCCAACCAGACCTAAACTGACTTGAATATTTTTCCCCTCAAACCGATTTGGTTTATAACCCTAACCTGTTTTTCAAGAAAACATCCCCACATGGTTGAAGGCCTAACGAGTTATTTCGAAGTGGATGACGTTAGATAAATCAGGCTTTTGTGCTAGTGATTTATCAAAACGACACTTTTACTAAATCAGGAACACCAATCTCGCCCCAGACCGTACTAGGTATGTACCAAACGATACCAAACCTAAACCAGTTGGGTCCAGGAACAAACATACAATGACATCTATGTCCATATCATAACGTGACGCACATGCTAAATTGCTACATGATCAATATCCACTGTACAAAACATCATCATAATACCAACAATCTTACCATCTTCTAACGTCAAAAACAGCAAATTAAGTCGGGATAACATAAGGAGCACCCTAATCATGAAATACTCGACACTCCCTATATCAGCTCCACATTCACCTTTCCGGGTGGTAATTTCAAGATAATAATAATGTTAACCAAATTATTCAAAACCAGATCTACTTCCTGACACGGGCCTCAACATGGGATGTGAGGCTGATGAAGTTGTCGATGGGTTTATCGCTGAAAGTGGCAGCCTTGGACCGAGCCCAAACATGGGCTGTTGAGTCATCTGTGGATGCATTGGTTGGCTACCGGGGAACCCAGACATGAAAGGCTGAGCGGGTGAACCTGAGCCTGAACCAGACACCTGCTGCCTGCTTGGTCCCGGGCTGCTGTTGTTGACCATTGAAGGGCCGACACCTGGTAAGCCTGTGGGCCGGGATACACCACCGGGTCCAAACTGGGAGGACAAGAGGAGGGACCGCTCAGCTTGTGCCCGTTGTCTTCCTCTCTCTAGTTGTTCACACTCTTTTATTAATAAGCTCTCCACTTCAGCAAATTGTTTTAGCTTTAACTCTAACCTCTTCAACTGCAGGAAACAGGTTGTTTTCTTTAAACAAAATCATGAAATATAATCTACATTCTCTTGGCTCAGTTAAATATAGTAATGACAAGGCAGAACAAAGAATCCACATGCTTTAAAAAGAAAGAAAACCCTAATATTGGCATGCATAATAGTTGACAATTCCGGACCGAAAACCGACTACATAACCAGTCCAGTTGAGTGCATTAAACAGCTGAACCAAAGTGGACAGGGTTTCGAAATTATATTTTTTTGCTCCATATTTTATTTATTTAAGGTTTTATATTTAACTAAACTGCAAATCCACAACAAAAATAAATAAATAAATAAACAAATTAGTTATAAATATAATTATGATTTTTAAATTATTTATGAATGTCAAGTTTTTTATACTAGTGTCCGACCAATGGACCGGTTGCCCAATGATGGTTTCAGATGTTGACGGGTCAAAACAGATCATATAAGTCATAATCTGAAACCATTTTTGCCCAAAATTTTTAGATTTCCATACATATAATATATTTCAGTTATGATTACAAAACCTATTCGTTTTAATCCTAGTATATTATTTTAAAGGTAACACTTTAAAAGGTTTTATGCATTCCACGTCACATGTTCCCTTTTAATCTTTTTTTTTTATTATTTAACCCGAATCGCTCAATTCCTAAGTAAATAATGGGTTGAAATTGGCACCTCTAGTAGCTAGCAATAGATGAGTAGAGAGTCAAAAATCCAAGATACCTGATGATTAATTATATTAGCTGATAGCCTTTGAATTTCTCGTTCTTCATGATCTGCAAACAGCTTGGCTTTCGTTGCAGCTGCAGAAAGACCTGCTCTTACCGCACTTCTCATCTTTTCAGGAGATAGAGGAGTAGCATTGTTGGCTCCAGAGTTCTCAACTGAGGGATATATCACAAAAAGTCACACAACAAGGTGTTATAAAAAAGTTTTTTTTTTTTTTTTTTTTTTTGAGAAATAAAACAAGACCAAAAAAGTCAAGATCCACCTTTTTGTTGAGTTGGGTTTCTGGCATCTCTACCGTTCATGTTTTCTGAGTTCCCCCTTTAAAACAGACACAAATAATGTAAGCTCGTTTTTCATTTTAGAACGGGAGGGTAAATAAAACAAGTAAAAATAAAAAGACTAGCATTTATTTATATGTTTAAACAGTAAACTTAAGACTAAGTAAGTAACAAACACTTGATATGTCATTATAACAAGTAAGAATTAACAAAAACCGATATCATCATTAATAACAACCAAAAAGTCAGCAACAACTGTATACTAATACAGGCTTTGGTTGATACTTAGAGCCATATTATACGAACAGTATACTGAGAATAGCAAATTAGAAATGTAATTTAATTAAATTAAATAAAAATCTTAAAATCTTAAATGCATTTTTTCTTGTACAAAATAGAGGTAAAGTTTTCACTTTTCAGAAGTGGATCTATAAGCTTAGTTTCTGCCTGTTTTTTTCGGTTTCTTCAGTCATAACCTTTAAGTGTATTATCCTGCTGCGATTTTGTGTTGCAAACCAACAGTTTCTCTTGACACAGATTTAGAAAACATAATACACAGATAATATGAAAACATATTGAAATTTCATAATGTTAAAATGATCTTTTACATGAACTACTTTAAATGAAAATAATAATTATTACAACAAAAAAAAATCTCACGTTTTTACTGAAACTCACACAAATGGAAATATGAGAAGATTACCAATGTCTCATATAATATATAAGCATACCCGTGTCATGCAAAGGGATTTCAGGCAAGTTTCATTTATAATTACAAAGATCATATGTGTGACATGCATACTTGAACCAACATTCCTTTTTGTTTTGTTAAATCTGATATTTTGATCCATTTCATTATCTCATTAATCGGTGCAAAGCTGATATCTAACTGGCTATTTAAATATATTATTTGCCTTATCCATTTGCAGTGTCGATTATGTGGATTGGGTTGGGTAACTCAGTTCCAGGTTGAAACCAACAAGGAATCGTTCAGTTTCGGGATTGTCATTTGGAAGGGGCGGGCACTGCTCAAAACTCAAGAATATATTTTATTAACATTTTTTCTCTATGTTGTCAAGAGCCCCTAGGCGCTCAAGCACAGCCCAGAGCACCAAATTCCCTGAGCCCTGAAAGGCGAGCTTTCAGGCGTTGCTTCGGGCATTTTCTGGTCAAAATCCGGCCAAAATCCCCCCAAGGCTGGAATCAACCTAAACAAGCTGATCAGGAATCAGGATAACCCAAATCCAAATAACCTAAATGGTTTAAATTGATATCCGCGTAATTCGAATAACCTGAATTTAATAATCACCCAATCAATCTAAACCCCCCCCCCCCCACACACACACACACACCACTCATGCATTATCCCCTAACAAAATTAGTTGACCTCCAAAAGGCAGAAAGAAACTAAAAAGATACCTATTTTCAGACCCAGAGCCGTCCACTCCTGCATTTTCAGAAGCACCTTGACGATCATCCTCCGATAATGCTGCCAAAGATGCATGTGCACAGGCTGCAGCCACTCTTGGCCCCACAGCAGACGCCAAAAAGGCAACCTAAAAACGACATAGAAAGTAACAGGATAAGAAAGAAAGCGGATGGCCGTGAATACAAACAAGCCCATTACGTAGAAAAAAAAAGGTTTACACACAACAACCGAATACACCTTCCAAAGACTAATATTAGTTTTTTTTCTCTAAGGGGCATCACAGACCAAAACGACACCATATATTATTACTATTGAAATAACTTTATGGACATACACAATATTAACAAGTTATAAAAATAATGCTCCTTGACATAAAAAATGGGATTAGTCATGCTTAAAATTGGGACCAACAGAGCTACAGAAGTAGAGTAGTGCTTAAATACATCAATGAATCAAAATCCAGTGACTTTAGCTTCTTATTAAGTTAAATACTATTCCTTTTTTGGTCATTTCATTCATTCAAACAAAACCATTCATCCAGAGATCACTTGAGTCGTAAGAAATTGAAGAGCTAGAAACGTCTAATGAACCAATGAAATATTCAGGTGACGTTTGGCATATTTACATTCAAAGTTGATTAAAATGTACTGTATGTGTTGTTAATATTCTGCACATTAAGTTCTGTGGTCACATACGTCCACGTGTTTCTACTTTCTAGATATTTCAAGGTTTATAATATACCACGACAAAAACGCACTCACCTGAGACATAACAGGATTTCCAGATTTTTCAAATGGCAATCTTTCTTCAGATTCAAGGTCTTCAAAAACGGACGCTAATATGTTTCAGATACAACTTTGATTAGATAACCAACCTGCCATGTTTTAAAACCGAAAGACTGTAAATTGCAGACATACCTTTCCCATTTGCAAAGGCTTGTGGTTTTCCACATCCGTTACCATTTGGCAAGTTTGAAGCGTCCGGAATCTCGATACTTTCCAAAGGAGTCTCATCTATCGATAGGCGTACAAAATGATGGATACATTGAGCTTTTGATTTAGTACCAACATGATCAGCAATCTCAGTCCAATTCTCATTGAAGAGCTCCATGGCTTCTAGTAACAAAAAGGTCTCCTGATTGGTCCAGCTGTCAGCTTCAAGATCTCCATAATCCTTGGAGGAATCAACCTTTATAAAATCCAGACTTGAATGACCAGCCACAAATGCCCCCTCATTGAAGCAGCTCAAGCATAAAAACGTCTCAACCTGCCACCAAATTAATACAAGAAGCTTTAACAAACAAATAAATGCTAAATAAACAAGAAAGAGGACGAACAATATGGTTGGTTGGTAAATCACCTCTTTGACAGACTGGTAGTAGACGATACCAAGAGATCGCGAACAATGATTGCACTTATTTTCAGATAATGCCTCACGAATTCTGCTGTCTAAATCAGAGTTTTGTTCATCTTCAACGGCAAGTTCGGGATATATATCTGATGCTTTTAACCTACACCTGGGTTTATCAAACTGGATTAAGCTATCAATAGATCGCAGAGCAGTTGCTGGCACACGTAATTCTCCTTTTGAATCCTCTGTTAGACGCGAATCCTCGTTTCTAGGCTCCTGATGATTAGGTGGAGCAGCGCAGTAATTAATAACACCCCAGTTTTCAAGAAACCGTACAACTCGAGTTACATCATCAGCATCCACACCAGCTAAAAAACCATGGCAGTCAGTAGCTGACAACCGTCTTGCTGGATTTTCCATGTATTTAGCAACTATACGGTTACGACAATCCATGTATTTTTCTGGAGTATGGTCTGGGGACTTCCCAGAGAAAAAATGTGGCACAGCTTGTCTCTCTAACCTGTTTACGGTCGTTGGTGAAAACCAATCTGCTTGAAAACAACACAAAAACCCACAGCAGAAAATCAAATCCAAGCCATTTTATATGGTTAACAAGTGCATACGATTACTAAAACCTAATTGTTCAAGATATATTAAGAAAGCAAGGAGAAGCAGGTTTAATGCAAATACAAATGAGATCTAAATCTGTTAGAAAAGTACACCAAAACACACAACAGAAAATCAAATACAAGCCACTCTATATGGCCAGGCTAACAAGCGCAACCTAATTATTCAAGATACATTAAGAAATCAAAGAGAAACACAAGTACTGCAAATACAAATGGGCTCTAAATCTGCTTGAAAACAACATAAAACCCACAATAGCTATTCAAATCCAAACCACTTTATATGAGTGACGACTAACAAGTGCATATAATTACTAAAACCTAATTATCCAAGTTAGCTAGGTAGTTAACTCGGCGGATATATCGGTGATATATCACCGATATCTCGGTTATCGTCATCAACCGGTATATTGGTACGATATTTTGACCGATATTTTGTACCGATATTATCGGCGATATTGGCCGATATTTGACCGATATACCACCAATATTCCCGATATTGGTGTTTTTCTTCTTAGTTCTTCCATTTTATTACTTCTTATAGTTGTTAGTACAGTTTTAAGTCTTAATTGTTAATAACTAGTGTTTTAAGTCTTAACAAGTTCCCACTTGCTACAATTGTTAGTGTTTTGCAAGTTGTAAAAGGTTAATTTGTTAATGGTAGGAGAGTATATTGAATTGTTATTGTTAAATTGTTACATGTATGGATTTTGCATGATATAAAAATTGCCGATATCACCGCGATAACCTATATCTCAAATCGGTCCTTCACCGATATCCGATATTTTATCGCATTACTGCTTAGCAAGTTAGATTTAAAAAAAAAAAAAAAACAGAGAAGCATAATTACTGCCACACATGGAGCCTAGATCTGCTTGAAACGAACCCCAAATGCACAACAGAAAATCAAATCCAGTCCACTTTATATGATTAACAAGTTATACAATTACTAAAACCTAATTATCCAAGATAGAATGGGCCAATGGGGTCCAAGTCTGCTTGAAAGTAACACCAAAATGCACAACAGAAAGTCAAATCCAATTCACTCTATATGGTTAACGAGTGCATACAACTACTAAAACCTAATTATTCAAGATAGAATTGGGTCTAAATCTGCTTGAAAAAAAAACACCATAACCCACAACATAAAATGAAATCCAACCAGCGTTATCTTGTTAACAAGTGCATACAGTTACTAAAACCTAATTATCCAAGATAGATTAGGTTAATAAAGCAATGAGGAGCAGATTACTACAACATACAAATGGACTCTAAATCTGTTTGAAAAGAACACCAAAACACACCGCAGAAAATCAAATCCGAGCCACTTAATATGAGTAATGAGTGCATATAATTACTAAAACCTAATCATCCAAGATAAGTAACAAAGCAAAAGAGAAGCAGAACGACTGCAACATACTAACGACACCTAAATATTTTTTTTGCAGAGTGATCAATCATAAGCTTATATTGCAGTACACATATACCTGCGTGCATTGGAACAACATGAACCCTATTTGACCCATATCTCTTCACAACACCCCGCCCCTCCATGATCTGAGGCGGTGTAATCACATACGACCCTTCTGCATCCCCACCGGTCAAAACCGGAGCATCCCTCGGCATGGCAGACACTGCCTGAAGCTGCCCGTGCGAAACATTCTCCAAAAACATATAATTCATCCCACCACCACTACTATCTCCACTTTGACAAGCCCTCTCCCTTGCGGCAACCTTAATCACCGAGTAATGATGCCTATTCACCGTCTGCTTTACAACCGAAGGAAACACCGACACTCTCACCGCCCCATCCGCCAAAACCTCTGTCTCTGCTCCAACTCCAACTCCAGCACCAACAACCCTTCCGGCAACAGCTCCGGTAACAGCAACAGGATCCGACGAATTACTGGGGTCATCATCAAAATCTTGATGGGTATTGTTCTGATCAAGATCAAGATCCTCTTCTTCTTCATAATCTTCATCTTCTTCGTCTTGTTGATGTCTAGGTTTCCTAGACTGTTCTCCTCGCTTCCTTTTCCTCCACCTGTTCCTGGTCTCTACAAATTCACAATATAAACACAAACCCACATCAAAATCACAACAAATAACCTAAATTTGAACTTTTTAAACACAGAATATAAAAAAGATACAAAACCCACATCAAAAAAACCTAAATTTTGAAGTTTTTAAACACTAACATTACAAAAGAAACAAAACCCAAATCAGAATTGAACCAAATAACCTAAATTTGACATTTTTAAACGTTGAAAGTGAAAAGGAAACAAAACCCACATCAAAATTGAACCTATTAACATAAATTTGACATTTTTAAACACTGAAATTGTAAAAGAAACAAAACCCAGATCAGAATTGAACCAAATAACCTAAATTTGACATTTTTAAACACTAAAATTGAAAAATAAGGAAAACCCACATCAGAATTTAACAAATTAACATAAATTTGAACAGTTAAATGGATGGATTTGAAAAAGAAAGAAAACCCACATCAAAATCGCAATAATAAGCAATTGGGTGTGAAGAAAGAGGGTACCTGAAGAAGAAGCTGGCATTATTGGAGTGAGTGAGAGTGAGAGAAGGGGGGAGAAGAAGGGGTTTAGTTTAGATTAGAGGGATTGTGGGGTCCGTGAAGAATGGTGGGGAGAGAGAAGACAATTAGCAGAGACAAGGGTTTCCTATGTAGAATCTATCTGTTTCTTCCCAATTGTGCACTGATAATTTATCTTGCTTTTGTACCCATAAATGTATATCTTTCAAAGTTTAGGGGCTGAAATGTAAAAATGAAGATTTTGTAGTTTGGTCAGTAAAGTTTTGTGTTTTGCAAATTGATCCATATTTTCATTTTTGTGTTACTTGTATCGATTACAATGTATATTTTTCAAATTTTAACTCGGATGAAAGTTTGATTTTATTTGTCTGCTTAAAAAAAAAAGAGAAAATTGCCATTTTGGCCTTTGACCCGAGTGTTTTGCGAAAATAGCCCTCTCAGGCGTCTCGGAGAGACGGCTCGCACCTCCCGAGGCTTCCCAACCGTCTTTAATACGAAATCTCCCACGGACCAATTACCTTTTGACACGTGTCCGACAACCTCTGAACTGACTCCGAAGAGGGCTCCGGATTTGTTGGAGACGGTTCCGAGACGTCTTTGGAAAGACGGTTCCCAGTTCCCGAGATGTCTTTGGTTGTTTGTGATCTCTCTCCTCTCTCTCTCTCTCCCTCCCTTTCTCTCTCCTCTCCTCCTCCCTTTCTCCATCTCTGCTCCCATGCCATTTGCCTACACAGCCACACATATATATATATAGTATATATATGTATGATAGTGGCGAACGATTTTGGATTAGATGTAGCTACAAGTGTGTATTTGTGATATCTTTATATCTAGGTTTCTTTTTCTTAACTCCTGCTACAAACATAAAAAAAACATCTAACATATTATCCATCTACTTTCCGATCACTTCTTTTTTCACCAAAAGAATCCTACAACTATTCATCCCAACTAAACACACACATAACCAAAGGCAAAGGGATCCGACCCGGATACAATTCAAGCTCCGACGATGATCAACCGGTTACCCATCAGTTCTGGAAGGTAGAGAGGACAGAGAAAGGTAGAGAGAGAGGAGGAGAGGAGAGAGAGACTGAGGTAATAAATGAGGAGAGAAGGGGAGGAGAGAGAGTGGGTGGTTGATGACGTGGCGGTAAATTATTGGTTGTAGTGGGAGACGTCTCGGGAGACGTCTGAGACGCCTCGGGAACTGGGAACCGTCTTTCCAAAGACGCCTGAGGGGGCTATTTTCGCAAAACACTCGGGTCAAAGGCCAAAATGGCAATTTTCTCTAAAAAAAAGTTATTAGATGTAGTATGAGTAACGGTAAAAGGGTAAAGAGTATAGTTATATTTTTTTTAATGTGTGCAAACGAGTCGAATAGCGACTCAACTCTAATATGTTTGAGTTGTCTAAACTTGACTATATTTGAGTGGGATTGGAAGTAGAGGTGTACAAAAAAAACCGGTTTTTAAAAAAAACCTAAACCCTAACTGAAACCGGTTTAAAAAAACCGGGTTTTTTAACAACCGGTTAAAAAAAAAAACCTATCTAAAAAAAACCGGTTTTTTTTCAGTTTTTCAGCACCAAGAAAGAACCGGTTTTAAAACCGATTTTTTTTAAAAAAAAAAAACCGATTTTTTAAATAAAAAAACGGTTTTTTAAGTTAAAAAACCGACCCTAACCGGTTTCACGGTTTGGGTTTTAAACACTAAAAACCGGTTTTAAAACCGAACCGGTTTTAAAAAAAACCGATTTATTCTCTAGTAAAAAAACCGGTTTTTTTTAAAACCAGTTACCCGGTTTGTACACCTCTAATTGGAAGGTCATACTTGGGTGTGAAACTCTTGGGGGGATGTTAATAGGGACACCTGTTATATCAGTAGTTTGGTTGTGGAAAAGGCTTCATGTCCAGTAGACCTTATGAGATGTTTACCTCGCTTGTCGGACCCTCTATACCAGCTTCTTCTACTTCACTCTTGTATGGGGGTTGCTAAGTTGTTGTTGGCCTACGAACTTGCCAGCCTATGTTTGTTGAGGAAGTTGTTTTTGTTTTCGACAAAGGCGTCCGGGATGTGATCAAGGACATTGTGGTTTGTGGGGGGTCCTTTTTGGATATTTTCAACAAAGGTTGGCATCCTTGCCGATTCATTTTGGGGGTTTGTGCCTATATTTGGCGGGAGATGTATCAACATATGATTTCGTGGCCTCAAGGGCATAAGTTTGGAGGTTACAACACCATATTCTGTGGGACAATGGTTTTGATGGGTTGGACTATGATTATCAATGTGAGCTGAGTAGCTTGCATAGATCCATTCCCGATCTTGATCTTAAGGATGTGTCTATAGTTGGTTTTGCCATGACTGGGTCTGTGATGACCGTGTTGAAGCTGTCGGGAGCATCGATGGGCCTTTCAAGTAACTGAGGAGAAGGGTTGATGCAACTAGGTGGATTCGTATTTAAAGTATTAGCTTGTTCATGGAACTGGAGGCTTGGAGGAATTATGTTATTGAAGATTAATGAAAGAACTGAATGATTGGGTTGACTATTTTCTTGGACGGCGGCATGGAGATTATCACAAAGCCTTAAAGTGGGAAATTGTTAGAAGATTTAGGCCTGGTTTTGGTCCACACAACCTAATTATTATATCATATTACCACTCATATGTAACCTGTAATCTTTGTCTTAGCTTAATGAAAAAGTCGTAGTTGTAGCCCGTGGACGTAGGTCCCACACTAGGACTGAACCGCGTAAAATTATGTCTACGTGTTTATATCGTTTGTGCGTGTGTGTTGGTTTCGCTGCGCCACTTTATAAGATTCATAGTTCATAATCAAACAGATGGTGCTTGTTTTAAAGAAATTTCAATCAAGAGCATTTCATATCAGGTTTTTCACCAATCTTTGTTGCACAAGTATTCAAACACACGATGTATCTGCTAAATTAAAGTCGTTAATACTGATCCTTATATCGCGTAGAGAAGACACATAAAAAATCTTGCTATTTAATATAAAGCACTAAATATGTTTTTATTCATGTTCCCACGATGACAATATTCTTGAAGCAAAAAAATCCTCGAATCTAGTAGGTTTGGGCTTGAGTAGTTCGTAGGAGATTTCTCCAATTTATACTAGGTGGTGGTGTGAGTCAAAGTAAGGGATGTGAAACATGAGAAATACGTTAGACGATCCCTAGGGCCGAAGCCCCGATAATCCCTTCAAGAATCAAGCCATGTCCATTGTAAGATCAAATATATAAATGTCTATTGTAAGATCAAATATATAAATGTCTATTCAAAGAAAATGGAGGCTTGCGTGTGTTAGAAGTGTGTATAAATGTCTTTTAAAAGAAAATGGAGGCTTAGATGTTTAGAAGTGTGTAAAGTGATGAGGAAGAACACCCCTTCAAGTGGGTATTATCTAGAGGATCCATTCCTATATAATGTGCCATTGGATAGTTAATGATTATCTAGTCTCAAGTGTTAATCATGGAATATAAATAAAGCCCCATATGTTTTAGCAACAGGTTTCTATCATGTATGCAATGATATGTACTAAAGTCAGCGTACACATATTATCCTAGTGACATGCATAACATGATTTTAAAAAATATTTCTATATTTAGAGGAACTATAAACATGTTTGTGGTTTATGATGGTTTTAAAGAGGAGGTTACTTGATTAGTTATACAACATCAAATCTCATACCGGAAGGTTTACCTAAATTAGTGGGGTTCCTGCCCAGGGGTCTCGGGTTCGAATCCTTGCTTCACCGAAAAAATAACCATTGGGTTTGAAAGGAGAAACCCGTGTGGGGAGGGATTCGATCTTGGGCAGGGTACTCTCAAAGGGATATCTTTACCACTGAAACTGTAACAGTACTGATTACCGAGAAGATTAACATGGACCATTGTATGACACCCTAGGCAAATCCCACATCGGCCGTGGCCAGGATAGATCATTGGTTCATAAGTAATTCAAAGCCTCTTAAATCACCAACGCGTTTTGGGCTTAATGTTAGTGGATGAGAGGAGAACTCCACAGTTAAATGTGCTCAGGTGGGAGCAGTACCAGGATGGGTGACCTCCTGGGAAGTCTCCACTGGGGCAACCAAAAAGCAAATCCGTGAGCTCTGGATGGGCAACCCATCGGGGCAAAGCGGACAATATTGGTGGTGAGAGAGGCCGGATGTTACAAATGGTATCAGAGCCACTCCTATGTCGTTCGGGATGGTGGGGCAAACCTCATCGAGGACGATGAGTCCCCAAGGGGGAGTGATTGTAACAGTACTGATTACCGAGAAGATTAACATGGACCACTGTATGACACCCTAGGAAAATCCCACATCGGCCGTGGCCAGGAGAGATCCTTGGTTCATAAGTAATCCAAAGCCTCTTAAATCACCAACGCGTTTTGGGCTTAATGTTAGTGGATGAGAAGAGAACTCCACAGTTAAGCGTGCTCAAGTGGGAGCAGTACCAGGTAGGGGTGTTCACGAGCCGAGCCGAACCGAGCGGACCTTTGCTTGTGCTTGGCTCGTTTACAAACCGAACCGAGCTGAGCGGCTCATTTACAACCGAGCCGAAAACCAAGCGAGCATTCTTCGAGCGTAAATTTTTTCGAGCGAGCGCTGAGCGAACAACGAGCGGAGATTAACTGGGACAACCATAAAATTATGATGTTTCCTTCAATGTTTTCATTATCGGGGGTGACACCCAAGGTCAAATTTTCCATTGTTAACCTTAATAGTGCGGTTCGAGTGTCCGAAAATGAGGCTTATGTTAAGGTTGTGAGGTGATGAGCATACTGTAGAGAACAAGTTTCGCATTGTGACATACGGTGATATTAAGCGATATTTAGTAATGGACGACTAACAACATAATGAAGTCAAGACTGTTACTTCACGACTTTGGGTTTATTATTAAATTTAGGGTTAAATTTATATTGGATTAAGTGGGCTAGTTATATTTTACTAGCTTGTTTATCTTGGGCTAAATATTATATATACAGCTATAAATATTACTATTATTTGGGTTGTATGTATAATTGTATACATGATAAATAAATAATAATTTATTCGATCCGAGCCGAGCAGACCTTTGATCATGCTTGGCTCATTTACAAACCGAACCGAGCCAATCGGCTCATTTACATCCGAGCAGAGGATCGGGCGAGCATCTTTCGAGCATTTTTCGAACGAGCGGCGAGCAATTTGAACAGCCCTGGTACCAGGATGGGTGACCTCCTGGGAAGTCTCCACTGGGGCAACCAAAAAGCAAATCTGTGAGCTCTGAATGGGCAACCCATCGGGGCAAAGCGGACAATATTGGTGGTGAGAGAGGCCGGATGTTACAAACTGTAACACCCCGACCCGTTTAGGGCTGACGTGTCACACAGTAACCAGAGACAAAATTAATAATTTAATTAAAACTTAACGTCAAAACCAGAAATCCATAAAACGGTCTTAACGATAAATAAAATAGAGTCTATATTTATTCGATCACTCATTTTATTCAAACGGTTACTATCTTCAAATCTCTACCCTTTTTATAACGCTCTTCACACATTTCCCTGGTTCCCCTGAGTACCTGTTTTAAAAATAAGAGAAAACAACAAAAAAGAAAACGGCTGAGCCAAAAATTGCTCAGTAACGGAAAGAACAATAGCAATTAACAACTTTACCAGAAAAACGATCGTACGGTGAAAGGTTAAAGATGAATCAATACGATAATGATGACAATGTAGAGGTACAATCAATAATATGCGGTGATAAATCAATGGTGACTCTACACGATGACAATCTACATGGAATACCCACAATAACACTTTGATGACAGAAACAGTACAACACGCTGAACGATCACTAATGAGTCAATACACTAACAATATATATATTTTTTTGGAAATACCCATGTGAGCCAATAACAATAAACACTAAACACTGTGTACATTAGCTGCAGTTCCAATGCACCAATATGTAGAGGGGATGTGGGCACTCACACCAATCCCTCTACCACTAACACTAACACTCCTAGGATCGATCCATACGCCTCTTAATAAACAATAAATGCAATAACATAGCACACACTAACAGTATAGAGACGCTGTGGCCTTTCGCACTGCCACAGATGGTGCACGCCATCGGTGCCAATGATGGCGCCCTATGTCCCCATAGGTGGATATGCTCGGGTATTGAGGTCAATGAAAATAGTACACTAAATCAATGAAATGAAATATCAATACACGAAGGGTCAATAATATTTAGTCAATAGCAAACACCTCATAATTATGGGAACATGCGATGATGAGCGTAAACAAAATCGAACCCATCGCATGCATATCAATGACAATAAATCGATACGATATAGGTGACCATGATTTAGGGAGTATGGAAAATCAATGGTTCAAGCAATAGTCACGAATAAATAAAACGAGGACAATGAATAAACAATAATGCAACAAGGACCACGAAATCCATACACTAGGAAAGTGATGAAAACAATATAACGCTAATAGTAAGAGACCATAGAATCCGTACCTTAGCTTATACGAAAAATAACACAAATATAATGAAGTCCTTAATTAACACCAAAACCTACACATAATAATTATATTCCAAATCAGATTTATTATCGTTAATTTAGACGCTTTAGTATCTTGATATGAAACTTACTTATTTCATAATCTTTTAAGATAATATGCTCAAAACAACTATTATATCTTTGAGAATGGAATTTACTCATATATATAATTTATGATCAGTTCGAGTCATGTCGGCACCAAAATGCTGCTGGTGGGCCGGGTTTTACCGCAGTGGGCTTTCGGGCAGCGGGTTTACCCCGGGAACTGGTGTGAAATTATTGGTGGACCCAGATTACTCTCAAAGTACTTCTTTATCTAATGAATACTTCGTGAGTGATCGGGATTGATCTGTTGGCAAAAAAAAAGGTCATTCAAGAGGTGAAATATACATCATCAAATCAAAAAACCCTTTCTTGACACAAGCAATGGGAAGACAAAAGGACGGGGAATGGAAGAACAACGTCGGAGGAGGTCAAACAACAGCAATCGTCAACGGCAGACAACTACAACCATCAATCATCGTCACAACAACAGGGAGAGACTGCAACGTTTTATGTTTCGAACCTTCCAAGTCATTGCTCACTCGGAATGTTATGGAGAGAGCTTCGTTGCTGCGGAAAAATGACCGATGCATATCTGCCGAGAAGGAAAGACAAGGCAGGTAGGTTCTTTGCTTTCGTCCGGTTTGAAGAAGTTAGAAACGTGGAGGCGATGGTGAAAGCTTTAATGGGAGTAAGAATGGGTGACGCGATAATACAAGCTAACGTTGCTAAATTCAAGAAGGAGGAGGTAAGGAACATGCATGGGGCTCAAGGAAACGACCAGGTGTTCACAAAACAATCGGGGGATACATATGTGCAGCCAAGAACAAACAACAACCCTATTAATTAGGGAGATTCGAATCAATTCCCTAACCTACAAGTCAACACGAGGAAAACTAAGGTGGTGATACCTAACAAGACTTTCCAGGCACAGTATGCGCTTGGCAGATGCTCTTTAATTGGAACCGTCAAGGATGTCACAAGACTATGCAGGATGGAGGACTTCATGTTGGCTTCAAACATTAAAGATGTCACGGTGAGATATGTGAACGGAATGAAGGTGCTACTGACTTTCTCGACTTCCTCAATGGCGGAAGATTTTCTTTTTAATATGGAGGACCTGTGGAAGACTTGGTTTCATGATATGGAGAAATGGGTGGGGCAAGTCACATCAAAAGAACGGGTGGCTTGGCTTAAGGTGATGGGGGTGCCGATACAATTATGGGATAAAGAAGTATTTGATCGGATTGCTGAAGTGTTTGGTACCGTGGTCCATGGTTCTTGTGCTAGTGAAAGAGATGGTAATTTCTCTTTCGAATCGATGGCAGTTTTAGTTGAATCGGGCAAACGTATTTCGGAGACTATTGAGGTCTGTTGGAAGAACGAAAGACACAATGTCTGGGTAGAGGAGATGGACGAGAAATGGTGTCCTGACTTCATTCTCTCTACGTCCAGCAAGGATAGTCCAGTACCCACTAACCGTGCTGACACAGTCAATGACAATCCACACAACGCAGCGGAGCCCCAAGGGGATCACAGGGAAGAGGGTGAGTTTGTTCCTGACAACCAGATTTGAATTTGATACAGTCTCCGGTGAAAATTCCGGCTCCGGTGAACGATGTGGCGGCAGGTCAGTTGGAAGATCAAGAGTCTCAACATGGGGAAGGGTTTGCATTTAATGATGGTGCAAGTCCGAGGGTGATTTCATGTAGGGTGTGGTTACGAATCAATCATTAGACGGTTCAGTTTCCAGTGGGACCAACCTCGCGAATAGTTCTGGTGGGCCAAACGAGGAGAACATTAATGTTGGGCCGGATGTCATCTTGTCACGAAAAAGGCCCAGGGTGGATAGTGGGCCAGCTGAAGATCTCATTGATCTAAACTCCCCACCTTGTAGGCCCATTACAAGAAATAACAGGAAGGTCAAAGGAGCTGAACATCCGGTTGACTCTAGGGTTCGCAGAGATAGATGTCCCAAGCAAGTGGTCTACCCCACTCCTGTTAGATTGGCTGAGATCAATGTTCCCACTGATTTTTCTTTTTCCACAATTCTTATTCGGCCTACAAGCGATGCGGCATCAGTGGGTCAAGAGGCTAATGATGGTAATGCTACCGATGTGGGGGCGGAGATTCTGGACACAACAAAGTTGGGGATGGCTGTGGGGATCAATTTGGATGGATTCAGTGCTGAATTGGGCTCGGCCATTGGTCAAGAAGGTGAGTCTAATGTTTTACAATGAAGATGTTATCTTTCAATGTTAGGGGTATCGGTGAGGATCGAAAGATTCTCTCCGTAGGTGATGTGATTAAGGATACAAAACCAGACTTTGTGGCTTTACAAGAAACAATGATGAGGGATGGTTCAAAAATTCAAGTCCAGAAGTTTTGGGGCAAAAGAAAGTTTGATTGGGATTGGGTTAACTCAGCTGGTAGATCAGGGGGGTTGTTGTGCTGCTGGGGCCCCGGGCAATTCCAGAAATCTGGGGTGTTCCGGCAACAAAACTTCCTGGTAATATCGGGGATCATGGTACAGACGGGGGTCCTTGTGAATGTCTGTAATGTGTATGCTCCACAGGATCTGAGGCTGAAGAAAGAATTATGGTCAGTAATTTCGGAGCGTATGGCGTCAATGCAAGGGATGTGGGTTTTACTAGGTGATTTCAACGCAGTAAGAACGCCGGAAGAAAGATTGAACACCGAGTTTAACCCGAATTGTGCACAGGCGTTTAATGAGTTCATCGAAGACAACGGGTTGTTTGAGTATCCTATGGGTGGCCGTAAGTTTACTCGTGTGGCTGGGTCGGGTAATAAGTTCAGCAAAATTGATAGAGTCTTGGTGTCACAAGATTTTTGGGACAGGTGGCCAAATGCTTCAGTCACTGCTATGCCACGACTAGCCTCGGATCATAGTCCGGTGGTTTTGGCTACTGATGCTCTAAACTTCGGGGCTTCACCCTTCCGTTTCTACAACTCCTATCTAGTTAGGCCGGGTTTTGGTGAGGTGGTTGAATCTGCCTTGGCTGGTTTCGTGTTCGATGGACCTCCGGATCTGGCTTTTGCAAAGAAACTAAAGATGATCAAGTTGGCGTTGAAACAATGGGTTCAACAACAACGGGATTCTAACCAGGCGATAAAAAAGGAGACTGAGAACAAAATCCTGGATTGGGATGGAATTATGGAGGAGCGATTATTAACTGAAGCGGAACTCAACGATTGGGTTGAAAATAAGCTTAAGTTGGATGAACTCAATGCGGAATTGGCACAAGATTTGAAACAAAAGGCCCGAGTCAAGTGGACGCTTGAAGGTGATGAAAACAGTTCCTTTTTTCACGGTATGATTAATCACAATCTAGTCTCTAATCGGATAAATGGTATCATGGATGTGGAGGTTTGGGTGACGGATCCTACGAGACTCAAAGCTTTGGCCAGGAGATTTTTTGCATTCAAATTTAGAGAGCCAATGGCTAGTCGGCCCCATTTTACTTGCCCGAACATTAATCGCCTTTCATCGGAACAAGCTGAATTTTTGGTGACCCCTTTTTCTGAACAAGAAGTTAAGTTAGCGGTTTGGGATTGTGGGAGCGATAAGGCTCCCGGCCCGGATGGGTTCTCATTTGGGTTTTTAAAGCATTTTTGGGACAAACTTAAGCCGGATATCATGGCCGTTATGACGGCTTTCTATGAACAAGGAATCATCAATAGGGGGTGTGGGTCGTCTTTTATCGCACTCATTGCTAAAGGAGTAGATCCGATTACTTTCAACGACTTCAGGCCCATTAGTCTTATCGGATGCATATCGAAAATCATCTCAAAAGTACTTGCCAACCGTTTGAAAGGTGTGATTGGTTCGATCGTATCTGAAAATCAGTCAGGGTTCTTGGCGGACCAAAATATACTAGACGGCCCACTCGTGGTGAATGAAATTATTTCTTGGGCCAAAAAATCCCAATATGAAGCGTTCGTTTTGAAGGTCGATTTGGAAAAAGCTTACGACTCCATAAGTTGGAGTTTTATTATTTCAGTTCTCCAACAAGTGGGTTTTCCGGATAGATGGATTATGTGGGTTAAAGGTATATTAGAGTCGGCCCGAGCATCGGTCTTAATCAATGGCTCCCCGACATGGGAGTTCCAATGTTATAGGGGGATTCGTCAAGGCGACCCTCTTTCCCCGTTTATTTTTATAATTGCCATGGAAGCCTTATCATGCTTTGTTCGTTAAAGCGACTGAGTTGGGTATGATTAACGGTGTTCGTTACCAAATGGTGGGCCAGTCATTAGTCATCTCATGTACGCAGACGACATAATATTCATGGGGGATTGGGCGGAATCTATTTTGAAGAACATACTTCGGCTTATGAGATGCTTTTATCTTATTTCGGGACTCAAAATGAATAAGCACAAGACTTCTCTTTATGGTGTTGGGGGTGAGCGAAAATGAGGTGAGCAATTTGGCGAATACCCTTGGCTGCAAACCTGACAAATTCCGTGTGTCTACCTGGGATTGCCAACGGGAGTGAACATGAATCGCATTAATGCTTGGAATGGTGTGGTTGAATGTTTCAAAAGAAGGTTGTCTAGATGGAAGGCTAAGAAGTTGTCTTTCGGGGGGCGTTTTATCTTGTTGAAGGCGGTCTTAGATAGACTCCCACTATATTATTTTTCCTTGTTCAAAGCCCGAAAGGGGTACTAGACAAGTTGGAGTCCATAAGGAAGCGGTTCTTTTGGGCAGGGGATGAGGATCGTTCAAAAACCAATTGGGTGGCGTGGGATAGAGTCATCGGCCCCGAGGAAAAAGGGGGTTTGGGTTTCGGGTCCTTAAAAAATATGAATGAAAGCCTACTCTTGAAATGGTGGTGGAAGTTTAAACACGAAAAACAAGCGCTTTGGCATCGAACAATTTGTGCAATTCATCACTGCCCAAATGCGTGGTCGTATGTCCCAATAAAATCTGGAGTATCTGGACCATGGGCTGCAATAAATAAATTGCAAAAGGAGTTGGAGAACCAAAATGTAGACGTCAAATGTATAATTAAAGGAAAGGTGGGGGATGGCGCTGATATACGTTTTTGGGTTGATTGGTGGACCGGTGAGTGTCCCCTAATGATGACATTTCCGAATTTATTTGCACTTGAAGCTACGAAGAACGTCTCAGTTGCGCGTAGACTTCAAGGATGGGAATGGAAAAGGCAGCTGTGTGGAATTCGGGAAGAGCATCAATTGAGGGCTATTACTGATCTGGCTGCGTCTGTGTCTGTGGGACTGCAGTCCGATGAATGGAGCTGGACGGCTGCAAAGGACGGGCAATTTTCGGTGTCTGAATGTAAGAAATTTTTGTGCAGGAATGCGGTCCCATTTTACCCATTCGAATGGGCCAAGGGAGTACCCAGGAAAGTAAGCATTTTTGGGTGGAGGATGATTCAAGATCGACTGCCCACTTTGTGTGGCTTAAAGCGACGTAACATTATAAACGGACAAACGACCTGCAGATTCTGTGATGAAGGGGACGAGGACGCTGACCATTTGTTTAGCTCGTGTCTGGTGGCTTCTAGCGTCTGGCAAAAGGTAGGTTCATGGCTCGGGGTCCCTCCTATCTTCGCCTTCAGTTGTAAAGATTTGTTGGAAGTGCACAAGATGGATAACGGGTCCAAAGAAAGGAAGCAGCTTGTCAGATTAGTGATGTTGGCGGCCTGCTGGATAATCTGGAAAGCCCGGAACGACTTGATCTTTGGTGGCAAGAGAGCAAACGTTTCAGGCATTGTTGGAGAAATTCAGGCTACGTCTTTTATGTGGGTGAAGCACAAGGCGAAACAATCGAATTGGACGTGGGAAAACTGGGTGGCTTTTAATTCCCCTATAACTTGATTGCATAGACTGTTGTATTGGGTCTGTTTGGTGATGTTGGGTGGTTACTAGTGTCTTGCTTGTACCAACCTTATCAAAATGCTACAAAGCAAAATCGCCCACCAATATTGGAGAGCAGTCTCTTAAAAGAGCTGCTCACCAAAAAACCACCACTCAAAACCCATTCAACCATCACAAGACCGCACAACATGAAGAGACACAGACCCCTCCAATCACAATCACCATCACCATCACCACCATCCTTAACCACCATGAACCCAACCCATCACCACCCAAAACCCACCACCATAACCTCATACTACCCTTCCAAAAAACCCACAAAAAATCCAACCAAATCAGACCCCTCTTTACCCCCTAACTGGCTACCTTTAAACTTAACCAACCAAGACCTCTCCTTACACTTAACCTTCCCCACAGGCCAAACCTTTAGATGGAAACAAACCACCCCTTTTCAATACACAGGTCTCATTGGGCCCCACCTTATCTCCCTACATCAACACCACTCCAACCAAACTCTATCTTATTGTTTCCACAACACTCCCAAATGTCATCAAGATTCTGCAAGATCAAAACTTTTTGACTTTCTCAACATGGGTATTTGTTTAAATGATCTATGGGATGAGTTTAAGGCCTCTGATCCTAGGTTTGCTGAGCTGGCAGGGTGTTTGAGTGGTGCTAGAGTCCTTAGACAAGACCCTGTTGAGTGTTTGATTCAGTTTATTTGTAGTTCTAATAATAATATTAAGAGGATTACTCAGATGGTGGATTATTTGTCTTGTTTAGGGGAGTATGTTGGGGAGGTTGAAGGGGTTGGGTTTTATGAGTTTCCGAGTTTGGATCGGTTGGCGATGGTTTCCGAGGAGGAGCTTAGGAAGGCGGGGTTCGGATACAGGTTGGTACTTACTGAATGCATGTACATGATATGAATTTAAGTTAGTTATTGTTAATGCTTTTGTAAGTAGTTTAGTTTGCTAGTTTTGTTGGAACTGGAGATGTGTTGATGATATATTGGTAACAAAGTCTAAATGAACATTTAAAAAAAAACAAACTCACCAAAGGTAGTGCCTTTTTACCTTTTGAATATGTTTATTTTAGGAACTTTGATAAAGAAAAAACCTATGACTTGTGTACAAAGTAGAATGTTTTGTGTATCGACATTCGAAAGTTGGATGGTGCTAAGTTACTAACTAATGCTATAGTCGTGTCGGTTATAACCAAATTATACATGAAGTTAGAATGCGTTGCAATTTGTTCTAGTTTGGTTTGGAAAGTACCATTTTAATAATCAAAAGTGTACATGGCTTCATCTTCTCATTTTTTTTTAAATTGAGAGATAGGAGTTTTCTCACTTTCTGATTATCATTGATCTTATGCTTGATTGGATGTGTAATGTGTTGATGGAGGAACTCTTATAGTTGTAGTTGAAGTGAAGTTGATTCATCGTTAATGTTGAATACCATTGAATGATACTAGTCAGAGATAAGATAAGAAACAATGGAGATGTATTGTGATAAAGCTCTTTTCATTTGATTTGGCTTTGAGGGTTTCCTTTTTGCATTTAGACTTTCAAGATTTCATAGTTCTTATTGAAGTCCATTACACAACCTACCCATTTTGCTTGTTTTGACCCGTTTCCCAACCTCTACCAAAACAATGACTAAAGGCACTCACATTAATGCATATTAAAGTCCAATATATAGTTTGATTTGATCTACAATCTGATATTTGTTTTCCTCATTTACAATGAGAGCAGGGCCAAGTACATTAAAGGCACTGTAGAAGTACTGCAATCAAAACCTGGTGGTGGTGTTGAGTGGCTTACTTCCCTCAGAAAAGTAGATCTTGAAAGTGCAATCGAGGCTCTAACGAGTCTACCTGGTGTTGGCCCCAAAGTTGCAGCCTGCATAGCTTTGTTTTCTTTAGATCAACATCATGCTGTTCCTGTTGATACGCATGTCTGGAAGGTCAGCTTCTTAGCCGTTACATACCTTGTAGTTATATTACAAGTGTCAACACAGGCGGGTTGGTTAAGTAGTCAAATGTGGCGGGTTGGTTGACGGACAACTTTCAAGTCTTTTTTTCCCTAAAGTTGATATGTGATGTATGATAGTAAAATATGTTAATGAAATAAATCTAATTTTGAAAATAAGACAATTTAGGTGGTTGCACGCCTTAAAAAAGTCTTTTGGGTAGAAGTGTTCATAAACTATTGAAACCCACCAAACCGCCCAAACTAAAGCAAGTCGGCCGGTTTGAAATCCAAACGGTTTGGTTCACGGTTATGTTTTTGCGATTTTAGGGTATGCAGTTCGGTCTGGTTTGTATATGTATCATAGTCATAAACCATTGTTATCGTTTTATTTCTTTTTACTGCAAACTAATATTTTGAGGAAAAAAACAGTTCAAATTGCCAAACCAGTAAAGCCGACATGTCTGGCCGATCCACCCAACTCAGCCGGTTTGGTTTGTCGTTCCCTGAAACCGTAGCTAATGTTTCAGCCCAGAATTTTCAGCATACGTGTTGAACCAGACCATGAACACCCCTACTTTTGGGAACTTTCAGTGTGTTCGACCCGTTTCTCTTTCAGTTGATTTTTCTTAGTTTGATCCGTTAGGGATGAAACATAAACCAGATTGACTCATTTATATGTAAATGGGTCGAAATTGCCATCTCTATGAAATATGTTGTCTACTACATTCTACCAACAATATGAAATTAAAGCGTTTTTCGGTGGTCACAGCTATGTTAGAAATAGAAAGTGGATGAAGCATTGTTTTTCACAATCTTTTGATGGCAGATTGCAACTAGATATCTGGTTCCCGAGCTGGCTGGCAAACGTTTGACACCTAAGCTTTGCAGCCAAGTGGCTGATGCATTTGTACAGAAGTACGGGAAATTTGCTGGATGGGCTCAAACTCTTCTTTTCATAGCAGAGTTACCTTCACAAAAGGCACTACTACAGTCTCTAACTAATGAAACCGCCAAACCACAAAAGATTTCAGGTAACAAAGCGATCTATATAACAAGATATTATGTTGCAACAATGACATCATGTGTTTGGGGATGTTTGGATGTGTGTGTGAAAGATTCTTATGACTTCCGATTGCAATAATCACCTTTAAATGTTTCCTGTAGCCTACTTTGGTTATGGTTATTATAGATTATTTAGGGGTCAAAATAGCTTTGATTATTCAATATCACATGATGACTTTTACAATGTGCATCCAAATATCCACTTATTTATTCATAAAACCTTATTTTGTGGCAGGAGAGGAAGAATCTTAAGCGGATGTACGACTTCTTTAGATGTTGACCTCCTTTTATTTTCCGGTACAATTCTGGAAGGGTGATCCTGAAGCTTGATTGAAGGTAGTGTGTTTTCTTGTTATCAATACGGCCATAGCATGACAGGTTTACGCAAGTGGTTGTAGTTTTCTGCGATTAATTTAGTTTTTATACAAGTCATGGATTTAACGCTCAGACTCATGTTCGGCCGGTTTTGATGAAAATTCTGGGACGAACCGCTAATTACAGTTTCAGGAAATGACAAACAAAACAGGATAGGTTGGGTGTGTTTTAGCGATTTGTCGGTTTGCTTTTGGAGCCAATTTTTTTTTTTTGTTTTTCATATTTTTCTGCATATTTTTCATGTTAATTGAAAATGCAGCTAAATGATGTCGAGCTTCATGACTATGCTATGAGTGCTGAAGATCAGATGTACTAAATGTCATTATAGATGGAATTTGAAGAGGAGATTTATTTTATGTAGTTGGATGAGCTTCTCTCTTAACATGTACTTTATCTAGTTGACTGCACTGTCTAAAATTGAAGGAAATTTGTATGTTTAGCTCATTTGTGATTATACGGTTTGGTCCATGGTTTTGGTTTGAAGAGCAGGGTTTAGCGGTTCAATCGATTATGTGGATCTTGGAAAGAAAGCAGATTCGACTATTAACATGTATTATAGTTTTGGAAGACATTTCTCTGACATTTTCAGTATTTTGAATTGTGTCTTCAGTAGTTTTCAGGGACTCAACTCCTGATGTAGATGTAACTACTGAAAGCTTCATGTCAGAGTTTTGAACTTCTGAAGAGTTCTCATTTGAAATGGTGAGAAAGCTCTGATGAAAAGATGTGTTTTTTTTTTAATTCAAAAGTTTCCTTTTGAATCATTTCACTTCCATCAGCATCAGCAGTTTTGGGAGTAAAATCAATTGGTGATTCAGTGTGGTTATAACAATAACAAACTTAATATTTGATGCAGTTTGTTTGTTAAGAAGCATCTAATAACCTCTACATGACTCAACCCAATTTTCACAATCAACTTTGGTGTCAACAAACTCTTTTCCGACATTTCCTAGGTTTTCTATTGTGATTTTTATTTGTGCTTGGGTTTCAATAGCATTATTTGTTAATTTAGAAATTTCTTTTATTTTTGAAGCAAGTTTTCTTTCTAAATCACATTTCATTTGGCTAAATTTTCTTTCTTAGTCTTTGGCCTTGCCCTGTAGATACACATTGGTTTCTCTTATTAAAGCAAAAGCTTTTTTGAATGAATGTGAATAAAGCTTTAAAAGAGATTCTTTAAAAACCTGTGATAATGCAGAGTTAGAGGAGATCCCTCAAAAACCATTAAGGCAAAGTTTTTTCTGCCATTATCAGGTTCTCCCTAGTTGATGTCAAAGATTTTGTTGTCAGCATCTTGACTGAATTCTGCTGTATCATATGGAAGACTGCTTCAATCAACATACCCTGAAGTAAACAAACTTTGTTGATTACCTATATCTTCTTCTTCAACATCAAGGTCAACATGCATCCTATAGTCACTCATATCCACTTCATGGTCAGTCATACAATTGTTTTCATCTACTATAAAATCAATATCACTGTCCTCCTTATCATTGCCATAAAATCATTGTCTTCATTGGACTGTCTTGGACTACCTATATCCTCTTCATTGGACTGTGTTGCACTACCTATATCCTCCTCATTTTGCAATGGTCCATTATCATACAAAAACATATCATCATTAACCTCTAATGGAGTTACACTACCCTTCCCAACCACACTAGAATCTCCCCCATCACAGTTTTGATCAGCCCCACTAACTAGACTTCACACATTTGCCTAATCCAGTGAAGTTTTAGTTTCTGACTACATTTAGCTTAGCAGGGACTAGAGAGGTTCATCAATTTCTTCAATGGTGGTAGTCCTCCTAGGTTTAGTTGGTGTCAATAAAATTTGCTTTATGTTATCTAAACCATGTTGAGTAAAAACATTGATTATCTTATGTACTGCCACATGTTGAGCTAACCTCAAAACATCCTGATCACAACTTAGGTCTTCAATACCATCATCTAATTTTTTTTTCAGGATTTTGGAAAGAGTAATAAATATGATCAACAACAAAGTATACTAACAGACCCATCATCAAAGAAACTTCATGCACAGAGAACCTATCAATATCACATAAGTCAACATGGTCAATCATACCTCCTGTATATATTCGACCGGGACTTTGAGTTAATTTACCACCATGATGAAGCTTTATGCGGAACATATTGGGCATACCAACTGCAAAATTTAAAAAATTTGAACTTTTAAAAACATACAACATTAAAACAACAAAATCGGAACAAATTAGGGTAAAACTTACAGTATAGATCATCCACATTAACAATATGTGTTGGTTCTCGTATAGTCCAGCCATCATCCCAACCATCATCGACTGTCATTCTTGTGATTGTGTTAAGAAGATGATCGACGAAGTTGAAGGATGAAAGCGTTGATGTCTGATATTATGAAGGTTACATAGAAGGGGCTAATTTGAGGGGTGAAATGACTGTTATGCCCTCATATGTCTCTCACGTGATCAGATTTAATGTTAAAAACTAACTTGGTTATTGTTAAAGGACAGTAGATGTAACATTTTAACTCGTTAAGGATTAATCTCATCATTTGAAACGTCAAAGGGTATCCATTGAAAACGAGGTAAACTTAAAAGACGAATTTTGTAATTTTTCAGCAGATCTATCAAGTCCCTTGAGATTTCTACTCAAGTTTTGATTCTTCAAAATCAAGTTCAAATTTGAGTCCATGTCCAGTGCTGACTCCGGTCCTGTCTTACAAATCACACTTCATAAAAACCCTAAAACATACATAGTTAAAACCATAAAAACCACCAAAAAAGTACAAACCATAAAGCAACATTTATTCAAACATAGATAAATATGAAAAACAAATCAAACAATAAACTGGTATTCAGGAGGAACAAACGGTCCCATACAAGCAGGAAATGAATGAATGATGACTGTCTGTCTGCAAAACAAATAAATGTCTGCTAATAAATAAAATATTGAACAAACGATACATTACACAACCTAACTGCCTCTTATGGAAAGCAATCAACAGCCGAGGTGCTTAGGTTTCCAACAAAATCAAACACAAAAAACATAACTCTTTCTGTTTTATTCCAAGCCTGCCAGATTCAATAAATTACTAGGAACAGGTGCCGCCGGTGTGGATTCTGATTGTTTTCAGTTGGTTGCTTCACGGCTATAGAATGCGTCAAGAGTTTTGGCTGGAATACGGTGAAGAAGCTCGCGGGGAAAGATCCTCAGAAGTGTCCATGCTAAATCCAGTGACTGAAAGATGTTCCTCGTGTCATATGCTCCTTGTGCCACAAACTTCCTCTCAAACTTGTCTAAAAATTCCAAGTATAGCTGTTGCATTTGCGATATGCAAAAATATAAATTACATTGCCCTTGTTACAAATTATTAATTTCTGGCATGTTGTCAGAGGCACACAAGACTGCAAGAGACGCTTCAGTCTGTCCCAGGCACTAAGGGCCACCACAAACAGGTCTGTCCGGATAAAAAAAATGGGTCTCTACCAGCTAAAAAAGGCCTAAAGCAGCCTGAAATGGGCTTAGCCAGTCTAAAAAATGCTTGAACCAAGTCATGTTTCCTTCTTTTGACTTGGTTCCCATTTATACCTGTTCCACTTCTCAAAATTCTTAACATGAAGAAATGGGGATCAAAACCACATTGGAAATAAAAGCATCTTTTTTTTTTACATTACATTTTGGACATTGTTTTTAAAGAAACATATAGATCTTTTATTATGTCTGTAAAATAGTATTTAACTATAAATATTCTCTGTCTATAATAACTTTCAGTTACTTATTATTGTGTCTTACTTCTCCTGGGCATGCACTTTTTGGCGCCTAGGAGACAGGAAAGCCCTTTGCGCCTTTAACTACACACGCACATATAGAAAGAAAGAAAGAGAGACAGACCAAATCCTCAGAAGAGAGAGCTTCTTCTCCGACCACTGCTTTCATGGCCTGGACATCTTTACCAATAGCATAATTTGCGTATAGCTGAACATGCAACAATAAAAATCATTAATTTCATGAGCGAAAAATCTTGTAAACTATGAACTTATTATTGAAGGGAAGTAGGAAGAGAGATATAAAATCCAAACAATTTTTACCTGATTAGAGACATCAGAATGGTCTCTGCGAGTCATCCCCTCACCAATAGCACTCTGCAATCATAGCACTTAATTAAACTAAATCCCTTCTATTTGCATTCTTAATTGGCAATTTACAAAATGTAAAGTGACAAGCTACATCCAAACCAATTAGAGATTTGGGGGCTTACCTTCATCAATCGAGATAGTGATGGAAGCACATTGATCGGAGGGTAAATCTGTCAGTTTAATCATATAAACACTTCTCAGTTTAAGTGTTTTAATAAATTATAAATGAACAATCAACCCTATCCTCATCATAAGTAAATGGGTCAAATCTACTTTCAACATTCTCGCTAAAACATTTCAAAATGGGAGTTTATAATCATAGTTATCAAAAGCCATCGCCTTGACCGCCTAGGCGACCAATTTCCTAGAAGCCACCAGATCCCGCTTTTCCCTCCTAGATAAAAAAAAGCCACGGTTTGATTTTTAAAACCTAACCTGACTAATATCATTGACCAGTACTTACCAATTTATAGAGATATATCTAAATATCAATCAAACCTTTTTTTTAATATATTTGATTTTTAGAACACTTACAGATATTGAATTATTTTTCAATATATAAACACCTCAACTCATTGATTTACCATCAAATGATTTTGTTTACTACATAGTTATCAAGGCATGTTAATCCTTTTAGCATGTATGGCTAAATCAATCAGTTTATATTTATATTATTTTATAAGATGATTGTTATTTGTAATGATTTGGTGATTTTTTTATTTTTTTTATTTGTGCTTTTTTTTTCTTAGGCCTGCTCTTTTTTGCACTTCTCGCTTAGGCCACAGGTGGAGCCTAAGCGCCTTGAGTGCGCCTCACGCCTTTGATAACTATATTTATAATTATATCCCATAACCTGTTAATGGGATTACACCAATTATGTAGAGGGTCATATTAATTTCAAAGAAAAACAATTGGAAAAAAAATCCATTTCATGTAACATGCCATCTATTGTTATGACAAGGAACACAAAAATAAACACTTCACTTTTATCTAACCTGTCTGTTGTGGAGCTGCCTGTCAATATATATCTGTCCTTCAGTAATATAACCCGTAAGATCAGGAGTGGGATGTGTGATATCTGATGAATCGATGCATAAAGTTCAGAGAGTAATTAGTAATAGATGTGTAAATAAGGGTAAAAGTTATAATAGCAAATAACTCCACGACAAGAAAAGGAAAGTATAATGGGTAAATGTTACCATCATTTGGCATAGTTAAAATTGGAATTTGCGTGATAGAGCCCTTTCGGCCTTCAATTCTTCCAGCACGCTCATAGATTGTTGCAAGATCAGTATACATATAACCAGGATACCCACGCCTTCCTGGCACTTCCTCTCTAGCAGCAGACACCTGCAATCACTCTAGTTTATAAA
Organism: Ambrosia x helenae; assembly: GCA_030844895.1. Taxonomy (NCBI): domain Eukaryota; kingdom Viridiplantae; phylum Streptophyta; class Magnoliopsida; order Asterales; family Asteraceae; genus Ambrosia; species Ambrosia x helenae. The sequence continues at coordinate 10,593 of JAUTDX010001777.1, read as the reverse complement.
CATTGCATACTGAAAAAATAGATAAGCCCACACAATAATTATGATTACCTCACGAAGAGCATCGGCATAAGAGCTCATATCTGTTAAGATGACAAGAACATGCTTCCCACATTCATATGCCAAGTATTCTGCTGTTGTCAAAGCAATACGAGGTGTGATAATACGCTCAATTGTTGGGTCATTTGCCTACAATATAGCGCTCAAAGATAAGCATTTTCAAGCAGGTTATTATAACAATAAAAGCCAATCATAACAATTACAAGGTACTTACAAGGTTTAGGAAAAGAGTCACTCTCTCCATCGATCCATTTTCCTCGAAATCACGTTTAAAAAACTGTGCAGTCTCCATGTTCACACCCATAGCTGCAAAAACGATTGCAAAGTTGTCCTCTTCTCCACCACTCTGTACACATAAGCAAGCGATTCAGCGTCAAGTTTTTTCATTAATACACATAAATACTCAAGATACAAATGACATTCACTAGAATTACCAAAAGTTAAAAAGGATCACCAAAAACAATACCTCAAGCAAATTATCAGTTTTTTCCAAGCGCTTGACCAAACCAGCTTGACGACAAATCTGAGCAGCAATCTCATTGTGGGGAAGACCAGCAGCAGAAAATAAAGGGATCTTTTGTCCTCTAGCAATTGAATTCATGACATCAATTGTGGAGATACCTGTCTGGATCATTTCTTCAGGATATGTTCTTTCACTAGGATTGATAGAACTTCCTGAAATAATAATAATACAGAGTATATTTAAAAGAATGCTAATTGCGCTAAAGATGTGTACTAAAGCCATTAGCATCATCAAATCTTTATTCTTTTGAGAAAAACGGAGACTGAAATATATTTCATACGTTGTATAGACACATTATTAAACATGAAAACTTATTAAAAAACTAGAAAGGGAACAGTATACTTCATAAATAGAGATTAAACCGTACCAGAAATATCCAGATAAGCCTCAGGCAAAATCGGAGGGCCATTATCAATTGGCTTTCCAGAGCCATTGAATATGCGCCCCAGCATATCCATGGAAACTGGAGTTTTCAAGACCTGCACATGTATAGGTTTTTTTGTTAAATCAAAATTGTAAGCAACAAAACTTTAAGTAGAAAGGTGTTAACGTAGTTCATCTAAACAGATGCAATTAAATGTGCAATTTAAATCGTACAGCAATAGCAGACGCAATCAAAACTCACATCATTATAAGATAAATTATTTACGCATATATAAATATGTTTCGAAGAATTTTAAATCCAACCATCTATAATTAAACTTAATCTATTATTCATTTTAAATCAAGAGCAGTAATTAAGAGGCCTACAACTGATACAGAATTGTCTAGCCCTTGTAGTGCAAACAGCCTTAGCAAATCCAAGATACAATATAGCATCAATTAGAGTAAGGTTTCCTTGCTCACATTGTGAAGTTACAATGTAGTGCAAATAAACATTCTACCGCTGTGGGCTCTACCAAACAAAAGATTTCTTATCCATTTACTTTCATATTTGATCAAACTCATGCAAAGGCTATACAAGGAAAAGAAATGGAATAAAGATTTAATGTGTTTCTAAGACCTAAGTAAAAAAGATTGTATCATGAAAGGCAAATAAACAATAAATGAAACTTATGTACCTCCCCAGTGAACTGCACAGTTGTGAATTTATTGTCAATTCCAGATGTTCCTTCAAAAACCTGGACAACAGCTTTCTCTCCATCAACTTCCAAAACCTGACCACGTCTTGTTGTTCCATCTCCTAAACGGATATTGACAATCTCTTGATACTTTGGTCCCTGTCATTATTTTAAGAGGCATGCACATGTAACTTATCAATGATGTGTATCTAGATAAATGCATTCAGAAATAACATAATACAAAAATTTGTAAAATGTATAGACTGCTGGGAAAAAAAACAAGGAAGAGAGAACACAAGAAAAGCACATAAACTAACCTTCACTTTATCAAGAATGACCAGTGGCCCAGCAACTCCAGAGACGGTTCTATATTCTGTACAAACATTATAAATTAGTTTCAGAAATCAAGCACAGTCATTGATATTACAAACTGATCCGCAATACCACTAATAAGCGTTACTAATTCTTTAAACATACATATGTATCCATTAGCTCTTGTAATAATCTTTATCCAATAACAAGCGTTCGCGTTCTATCTACTATAGATATGGTGGTGAACTGGTGATTAGATAAGATGATTATCAAAATTTCTCATCCGAAAGATAATCATAATTATATCTGATCACTGATCACAATCACATATATAGTAGATAGAATACTTTTTATTGGATAAAGATTATTGCAAGAGCTAGTGGATAGTATAAATTTCTTATCTAACAGTTTCAGATTTAGTATTCACCCAATTTAAAAAAAAAAAAAAAACAAATAATAATAATAATAATAATTTCCTTCAGCTTTTCACAAAATACACTAAATGAAACATACATATTAACATTGTAACATAAGCTTACCCATTCCAATTTCGAGCGTTCCTTCCTCCATACTGACATTGTTCTTCTCCGTACCCATATTCAGCTATCAAACAACCTACAAAACTAAAATAAAATTTTTTAAACAAAGTTAACAATATCTTACTCATGTAACAAAGATTCCTAAATCTCCACTGCCTACGTATACGTCCAACGATTAAGCAAAGAAATCAAACACACAGTAAAAACAGATATTTAAAACTCAACCAGTAATCAGTGGCGATCAAAATGCAGGATCAGTTACTTAAATAACATCAGACAATAAACAAAATTAAGATCTAATCACAAAAAACGAGAAAAAAAATATTACGATCGAATCAAATCGTTAGTATACCTAATCCTCCTCTAAACTTCACACAAGTAACCCTAAATAACTCGATCCTACAATAAAAACAAGATAAAACACATACATCAATTGATCAATCGGAAAAGAACATAAATTGAGCGGATCTGGATGCGTAAGAGAGATGAATGACGAATTAGACAATAGAGATAGAGATTTGTTGAGTTGTAAATGAAATTGATTAATAATATAATGAATCTTACTTGTTATTCGATGAGTTGAGTTGGTTAGATGGATGGATCCGATTGAGGGTTTTGAAGAGAACGTTGTGTTGTGGTGATCTCGTATCGTGTGTGGTTCTCGTGTAGAGGAGATGGGGACACGACAATCTGAATAATAATATTGTTTCAGTGATTGATCTAACGGGAGATTTATTATTTTTAATTACTAAATTACAAATATATCCCTTTACTTGGTTGTGATTTGATTTGTGTGATTTCAATAACATAGATATTTTGAGTAGCATTAATTTCATGTTGACAATAATGTTGTCTTGCAAGGGCTTTTCTAATGCAATAGTTATACAAAAGTCTGAAACTTTTAAATTACTAGTAGGAACTCCGCTCCGCATGTTACGACATAGACATGACGGGAAATCAGCTAGGAGTGAGTAGAAAACCGAAAAAACTGAACGAAATCGTAAAAATCGATTTAACCGAACGGCACTAAACTAATAAAAACCGAATCAAACCGAATCGAACCGAATAACCCAAAAAAATCATTTTTTAATATATATATATTATACATTGATTTAGGAATCATTAGTTTTATTCTTGAAAATAATTAACTTTCAACGTATCACAAAAGAAATGTCTTAATAAAAACCTTGGAAAAACATGGAAATCGTTTATAATGTTCAGTTTATGTGAACAATATTAATTTAACAGGTTAAATATATTAACAAAGATATAAACATCTAAGAAAGATTCTTAAATCTTGGATTATAAGTTCTATTTTTATAATTAATGAAATCATGTTCCAAAAACCGAATAGATCGAAAAACTGAACTGAACCGTTACTAAAATCGAAAAAAGCAAAAACCGAACACTTTGGTTATGGTTATGGTTTTACCAAAAAGCCGAACAGAATCAAACCAGACCGTGCACACCCCTAACTTCAGCGAGTAACGGTGCACTAACTATAACAACGTTTAAAATAAAATACAACCATAGATTATAAAACCTTATACTATCATCTTACAAATGAACCAAAATAAGATCAATAATTTGAAAAAAGAGAACTATAGTGCTTACTGCACCACTACACTTCCTACAATTGTAAGAAATGTATATATAACAATTAGGGTAGCGAATAGTACATGAAACTATCATAAGCTAACAAAAACAATATGCAGTTGATTTTCATTAGGGGTATTCTTCGGGTTATTTTTTTGGGCCGGTTTGTTTGGGTTTTTGACAGGGAAAAAATTGACCTGATAACTAATCCATATTAGAGTTCGGGTAGTCGGGTTGAGGTTATTCGGGTTCGGGTCGGGATGTTCGGTTTTCAAGTTTAGATGTAATATGAAAAATGTTCTTTTTTCTTACGCTAAATATCATCATGTTACTTAAAATATTATCGAAATTCATACATTATTTGACAATATAATATGGTAATGTTTAAAAGTCTTAAAAACTTAATGTTTGAGATACCAAACACCCTTAACTTAAATGCATCTATAATAAAAGACACTAAATGCTTAGGTTTTTATTCGGGTCTTGGATTTCGGGTCGGGTATTCGGGTTTTTGGCTGGAAAAAAGTGATGCGATAATTGATCCATTTAAAGTTCGGGTTGATAGGGTTCAGGTCATTCGGGTTTTTCGGGTATTCTCTAATTTGGGTTCGGGTGACTTCGGATTCGGGTTGGGTTTCGAGTTCCTATTAAAAATGAACAGCCCTAATCTTCACTCAACATTTACTACATCTGAGTTACGGGCCACAATCAAACTATTCAAGTGACCGCCAGATACTATAATCATGAGCGGGATATTAGCCAATGAACGCCATTTAGTTCATACCAAGATGGTGGTGCATATTCAATCAGTTGGTTTATAATATGTACGGGCCACAATCAAACTACTCAAGTGACCACTTAATACTATTATCATGAGCGGGATATTCACCAATGAACACCATTAAGTTCATACCAAGATGGTGGTGCATATTCAATCAATTGGTTTATAATAGCCTCACAATCTTAAATGAATATATTAATGAATAAAATTAAACAAAGCATATACAAATGAACGTGAACAAACATTATTGAGTAAACATAACCACATGTTCACCAACATAAATGAACGAATGAGAAATATGTCCATGTTTGTTTGTTTAATTAAAAGAACAAAAAGTTATATTCATGTTCGTTCATTTTTTAAATAAATGAACTTAGACTAGTACGGTGCCCGCACGATGCAGCGGGAAACACAAACACTTCTAAGGTTGTGTATGGTTAGGTTCAATTCGATTATTAGCCTAAATCGAAACTAAAACCAAAGTCATCAGTTAATCGATCTTATTAAACAATCGATTATTTGGTTCGATTTATATGGTTAGATAATTGATTTTTAATCCGATTTAGTTAATTTTGGTTAACAACAAAAACCAAACTTCTAACCAAATTGACTAAACAAATTAATCGGTTGGTTAATAAGATCGATAAGCCAATACTGTCGATTTTTGCTTCGGTCGAGGCTAATAACCGAACACAACCATGCATCATTTAAAGTGTCTGTGCCCCCTACTACATCGTGCTGGCACGTTGTTATGAATATATGAGTGGTTCCGTTTCAGTTTGACTGATTTCGGTTAACTAAGTGTAAAAAAAGAAAAAGATAACCGATTTTAAGTTAAATCGAATGTTCGTTAATTTAGTTTTCAATTGATTTTGGTTCAATTTTGTCTTTTTTTTTGTTTGGCTTCGGTGAACGGTTAATTATTGCTCACTCCCGATATTGTTAATTAAGTAGCACACAAAAATTTTAAATTAATTATTAAAGATAATAAAATGCTCATTATTATGATGTAATTTTTTTTTGTAAAAGTATCAACGTATGAAAAAAAATATGACTATTTAAAAATCATGGGGAATAATTTGCTTAAAACAAGGAAAATAAGTTTTTCACCACAATTTAAATAAACAAAAGTTTAGTAAAGTTTAAAGGATTAAAGTGTAACTAAGATGGGGTATTAAAGTGTAAAAGTGTTGGAATGACTATTTTACCCCCATTTTAGGGTTGTTTTTGAAAATAAAGTTCTTAACTTTTGGGTATCTTAAACTACCCTTGCCTCATACATTATAACGCAGGATTGACGAAGAGTTCACTCATCGTTTCGTTTATTTACAAGCCTATAAAATGAAGCAAATAAAAAAATTGTTATCTGAACCGATGAACCAAATACGAATTCGGTTACAATTTAGTTAAATAACAAAATAACCGAATTCAAACGAAACACAATAAAGAAATGTTTGAAAGATAGATACCGGTTTGAACATTTGAGACGATAATATAGAACACAAAAAGTTTATATTTGTAAATTTTAATAGAGTTAAAGATTTTGTTTTAAAGTAACTCGAAGCGGATCGATCAAATACACTTTATTATGCGATTTCCATGTACAGATGTGGTAGTGCATTATTATATGTTTGTAAGTAGGTGAATAGACCAGGGTTGAGTCTTAGTTGAATACTACGTGAAACTGACCGATTTGTAAGAGCATATACGAATCATAGAGGCATTTACCTATAAAAGGATGTTTCATGCGTGTGGGTGTTAAGGTTTTGAAATGTTTTGATCAGATTTAGAGAAGAGGGTCATGCCAGATCTCCCGCGGACCGTAGACAATTTAATCTCTTACTCTTACTCTTTCGGATTTGTGTCACACCACAACTAAGGTGGAAACACGTGGCATAACCTCAAGAAAAGGAATAGAGACAAGAGCATTCACAAACACATTTAATTTAGAAAATGATCATTTTATTAGACGTCAGTTAAAAAGTTTTGTAAGTATCAGAGTACATCCTAATTAAACAACACAAAAAGGAGTTTCTCCTTCATATCTCAACATGGACAATGGAAGTAAAACCCTACTCAAAAGACCGACACTCCCAATGTGATCGCCGCCCAAGCCATTCATTCGTCCATCCAAGTTAATCACCTGAAAGATATGTTTGAAAAACGTCAATATATAAAATATTGGTGAGTTCTCAGAGTTTAGTTTTCACAGCACAACAAAATAGTGCATGTAACAGAAATATTTATAAGTACTGACATCTCGGGGTAGCTACCTCCTTAGTCTATGGCGTCCTTTAAGCCCATAACCAAACAAAGACGAATATCCCCGTATGTTGTTTCATGGTTCAACAACTAATTCAGTGTACAATGCACCCTCTTTTGTACTCATGGAACCGACACTATCGGTTCGAGGTGGGACTTGTCGAGCACTAATAGCACTATTCATTACACACCTAAACACTACACTTATTGTTTCCTCATAGCAGTGGCCTCCCAGTAGGATCCCCCTTAATGGAAAAAAATTGGTTGTAGTTCACGACAGGGTTTGCCACCATGCGCCTCCCCTTAGGATCCCCCAACAGCAGTAAGCTTCACTAGTCTAATATCGTTTTAAAGCAGCGAAAAGTTCAAAACTTTAATGTCTTAAACTACATAAGCCAAATGATATGTTACATATTAGTTATATTTTTTTTTAACTCATAACCGAAATGGCTAATGGAGGTTGTGTCAATCAAATAAGCAACGGGGTCTACCATCAAACCCAATGTTACATGGATCGCGATCTTTGCTGTGACGTTCGGCAAAATTAAGGTAAATCCGTACGTAATTAATATATGTAATTAACTGTTCTAAGCAAGAATTAATATCAATTAAGTATAATTGAGTATTCGGAAAATAGCGGAGCCCAATAGATGGCATAGGAATGCCTTAGTTTAATTAGAAGTGCGAAGGAATCGCATAAGAATAAACTAGTCCGAAACGAACGTTGGTGATTACCCGGCGATAATTAAATAACCGAAAATGATCCCGAATGCCCGGGATATAAATAAAGGGTATTTTTATGAAATATAAAGTGTTTGGAACCCCAAAACAATAAATGAAAAGTCCGAATTAAATCTCCCGGTAGCGAATAAAGTTCGCGTATTGCACCTGATGCGCGTAAAATATATAATTTCACTCGTTAAGAGCCTAAATAACTTACTAATGCTTAAACTAGGCTATGTTTAAGGGTAACTGAAAGTTAATTATATGTCCGGAATAGCTCGAAATAAGAACGCGCAAAAACCGAAAAACCCTAACCGAACCGATTCGATTCTAACTAAATACTTGCAAGATATTTTTGGCACATGATGTGGGACCCACAAGGCCTTTTTGGCCAGCCATGGGAGGCCCCATAGCCACCCTAATGTTGACCTAAAATACCCTTAATCATGATGTTAAGCATGCCTTGTTGTAATGTTAAATCTTTAGTACATGGAAGGCATTTTATATACAACATATCCCTTATAATGCACCACACAAAAAAAAAAATAACTCTAACACCCTTCAAGGAACTTACGGCCAAATCACTCAAACTCCACCCACTTTGTTTTTTCAAGCAAATAAAAACATAGTAATTATCATTTTCAAACCATTTTCAAGTGTGTTCAAGTGCTAGGAGCTTAACCCTTAAAAGACACACTTAAACCCATTTTCATCTTGTGTTTTTGAGTCTTCCCTAGCCTGTGCTAGTAGTAAGTTTCTTAAAACTCATCTTGTTTAAGTTTTGTTCATTTATGTGCTTAACTTGCAAGTTGTATTTGGGGTGCTTTTAACCAAAGTTTTTAAACAAGGTTTTGTGTGTTTAATAAAAATGAAATGAAACGTTTACAAAGATGGTCATTGAGTTTTAGGATTGTTGGTAATGTTATTTTGTTACAAAAATATTGTATGTTCTAGTATTTTTGTTAGAAGTTGTTTTGGATGAAAAACATAAAGTAACACCTAATACAACTAAAAATGGGATCATCATATTATGACTAATGGAACCACTTGAACATGAAATATTTGTAACAAAATGTAATGAAGCTAAAATCACAAAAATAAAGTTGTGGACTTTAAAAATACAAGTATGAACAAATGGACTCCAAGAATTAAATCAAACATGTTAGTAGACCTAAAATGACCATATGTGGCTAATAAGAGTGTTGGATGGTGAAAAGAACACTTATTGTAAATTTGGACATGTTAAAGTTTATAGTTTTAGTAGAAATTGTCATTTTTATAAGTCTTGGGAATAATATGTGACTTTTGTAAAGTTAGAGGTTTGAAAAGTAACTTGGAAAGTCATGGGTGTAAAATGTGATTTTGTAAACTTTATGTTGAAAAATGTAACTTTGGAAAGTAAGAGGTTAAGAATGAAACGTTAGATTCTAAAAGGGTTGCTTTTGTAAAAGTGAAGAAACTTACACAAATATTGTACTTGTAAGAATGATAGTTTTATAAAAAGTATTTTTATAAAATATAATACCATAAGTGATGGAAAATATAAACACTAACATTTTTAAAAGAAAAATGGTAATTTAAATAACTTGGGATGTTTTATATAAAAATTAGCATTTTTACATTTATGGGGCTGTAAAAGTGTTGTAAGAATTTTTAGGAATAAAACATCCAAGTTAATATATTTATCAATATATATTATATGTGTGTGTGTATTTAAAAGTAGGAAAATGCGTAACCGGCAAGAAGTATGATTTCCTACAATATATATCTATAAGTTAAGAAATCGGGAAAGCGGACGTATGTTAATGCGGCGAGCTATCGGGACAAAAGTGTAAAACGAACAAAGTATAAATCGGACAAAAAGTAAATCGAACGGATAAGTATACAAGTATAACTTCCTACAAGATACGAGTATAACGTTATTGCGGCGATTACGGACTAATTATTCCAAGTAAGAAAATAAGTAAATATTTTGTGAACAAAATATATGTAAGGATTATTAAGGGTGAAAAATATGCGTAAACACTTTCCTAAGTGTTGGAAGTAAAATGCGAGAAATTGTAAGAAAGAAAATAAGTTAAGTACGTTATTATAAGTATATGTATACTTATGGGAAAGATAAATACTTAACACGAAATGGATTTCGTTCGACAAGATCTTTGTATACTAATTTTTATGGGGAAATAAATATATAAAAAGTGAGTCGAAGGATAAAACGGAATATTAATACAAGTTAGTAAATGTATAAATACATTTAAAGATCATGACGTGTATGGAAATGGCAATGATCTGGGCTCGCGGCGATGAAACCAACTAACTTAGTAATTAATATCAACGGTTTAATATAAGTTAAGTGAAACTTGTAACGGGATAAATCATCACCAACGACCTAAGACTAGGGTATATTCCTAATTAAACCGTAAATATAAACGTGGTGTCGGGAGTTGGGGAAAGAAAAACTTGCCAGTAAGACACGCACTTTGAGACCGGTGCCTTATTAAGTTAGGACACATGTAGGTGGTCTCGCATTGGACTTGGCAAAGACTAATTTCTGATTTCATGACACGGCTTGAGGTGAGTTTTCACGGCCCGTTTTTTGTTTTATGTTTTCAAACTCGGGGGAAGATATGTAAGTAAGAAATATTATTAAATTTGTGGTAACATGTGAAAGTATGAAATGGTACATATGATGGGCACATGGGGTAACGGTAAAGTCACATGGGACGTGAAGTCTCCGCA
>JAUTDX010001776.1:0-59034 GCA_030844895.1 Ambrosia x helenae | reverse complement strand
TATTGTGTTCTATTATGCTTAAAACCAAGTAAAATCAAACCACTATTACATTTTTCCAAATGGGTTTGGATAATATCGATGAATTAATTTCATATAATATATTTTTCGTAGGTTCAGAATTTCATGTATCCTTCAAAATAAAATAGGTACATTCTTTTATCCTAATATGAGAGGCATTTGCTCCAATTCCACAAAGCATCTCTTTTTTCACCCAAATACTCTTTTTGGTCATATTATTCTTTTATAAATCAAAAATTGCAAAACACACATACATCTTATAATGTCGTCAGAATCACATTCAAACATGACCATTAAAGGCCCATTTTTATTATCCGATTAATGTCAAATCATTAGTTTCAATAAACATCCACACATTCTCGTTGACATCATCATATAAACAAAATTACAAACAAGTATAAATACCTTGGTAATGTGGATCCAGATGACAATGGGCCCCAACTAGCTTAAGTTCATCGGTATAGATGACTTCACTGCATCTAAAAACCATTGCAATTTCTCGTTCCGTATACCAAATTTAGAGTTATTGTTTCGGTTGCAACATGAAGGATGGACCTGATTAAACATTGTGTTTTTTAGCTACTAAAAGTACATATAAATATTCATCCCGATCTTGGATTTCTCATATTAGGCCAACTATTAGTTTGAATACAGGATTGAGGAAATGACAGTTTAGGCATAAAAAACAGGTATGCATTACATTTTGAAAAGGTTCAAAAAAAATGCATTAAGATTACAATTATTTTCACCATTTTGTTAAGAAACAAAAATTTGTTTTTTTTTTTCATTGTATTGTATGCTAACATAATTTCTGTTTTGTTACACTGTATGCAAGTAACCTTCTATAGAAGGTAAATGATGACATGCCACTCGTTTTTAATGATTTGGCAGTGTGCCAAATAACCATTTTACCTCCAATACAATGTTATTTAACATAGGATGATAAAAGAAGCCGGAAATATGTTACATAGTGAATAAAAGAGAAATTAAAAAAAAAACTGGAAAAAAGACAATTAAATCAGTATAGCAAGTTATTTTGGCGTATGTATATGCCATGTGGCATCCGATGTGACACTAAATAGTTGTTCCTAATATAAATTTGGGAAAAAAGACCATTTTTCAAACATGTAAATAAACATATTTTTAAAAACCCCAAAATAAGCAAACAAAAATAAATAAATAAATAATATATGGCATCTGATTTGGTGGGTGCCATGGCAACAACTAGTGGCTCATCAGAATTCACTAGCATAATCAGTTTAGATAAATATGGTTGCTTAACCCGATAATAACTGTAAGAAGGTTACCTTTCTATTTTGTGCATACTAGTACCCTTTGTTTTCAGATTAATCTAGCTGAATAAACAAGGGCAATTTCGATTATACCCCTGAAACTTGCATAATATCATATTTACCCAACTATAATTAATATCATATATACCCAATCAAATTACTTAAAACTTCATATTTACTCATTTTTAAAATACAATTTAAAATATGACCATTATACCCTTCTTTTTCTCCTTAATACTCCAACCCTCATATCCTAATGCCAATTTTAAGGGAAACATATAAATTTTATAAATGTGGGATTATCGCAATCATGAAATCATGTGGGTTTGCCCTAAAAGAAAAGAAAATGCTTTGAACCAATTAATCTTTATCTCAGACCTGGTCTACTTGAACAAAAAAAAAAGGATACAGTATAGTTTATTACAAACCTGAGGGTCAACATCCGGATTGATTCGAAGCAAAACATTGACCTTTTTACCAGCAATTCTTGCTGCCGATACAATGTTATCCAAATCAAATTCACTATCAATGTTAACAAACACACCTTCTTGAGCAGCAAGAACAAGATCCTCCAAAAGCTTTCCATTTCCATTAAAAACACACCTGTAAATCACAGACTCAATCTCCACCGAATGTTATAACAGCAATTTAAAAACAACTTTGCTACAGTTTCATTGTAAAAAGGCTAGCAGAGCTTCACTAACATCGGTTAGCTATAACGTATGTCACTATAATACTATATTTTTTTGCTATGTGCATTGCTATAACGTTAATCGTTGCATAAAAAATATTTCTTTTATAAAATTTGTTAAAGACAAAGGGCCTTTTTTCGACTCGGCCGAGGCACTTCAATCCTCACCTAATTATCTTATCATCACAACTTCAAAGAGCTAATTACATTCATAACCCAACACCAAACTGAACCAAAACATAATAAAAATTCAATGTTGAGTACCTGGTAGGATCAAAACCAGCTTTTAGAGCCAATCTAATTCATTCCCACTAACCAAAACAGCCCCACAACCCAACTCCCTCAAATGCTTTAAAATCATAAAATTATTATTAGCCTTTATAGCATAACCAATGATTGAACTCAACCCCTCCAAAGCCTCCTTATAAGCCTCAACATTTCTTGTTATCTGGGGTTTGCTGTAAAGATAAAAGGGTCTCTTTTCAACAGTCTCCATGACTTGTTGAACCTTGAGACCCTCACAGTACAAATACCCATCTTCTTGTTTGGTGAAACAGTGGTGAAATTTGTGTTGGGTTTGGTTTGTTGTTGGGTTGTGATTGCTTTTATGGTCAGGGGTTTGTTTGGAGTGGGAGTGTCGAAGGAGATTAGGGTGGGTTTGGTTAGTGTGGATTTGTTGTTGTTTAGGGTTTGGTGAAGGAAAGTGATTGGATTATTGGGGTTGAGAGGAAGAAAAAGCAGCAGCAGCCATCAGGGTGGAGGCAAAGTGATTATCGTTTTTTATGGTTTTTGTGTTTGAAATAAGGGTTTTTTTTTTCACTGGTGACCTGGTAGGTTATGGTATTTGATGTGAGAAAAAAAAAAAAAAAATACTGTTAGGTTATTTTAGAAGGGTGTGTCGGTGCAAGAAGTGTGGAAAGAAATCTAAATCTTATTTTTTTAGTATTGGTTTATATATTTTTGAAGCTTTAACTTTTTTTTTATATCATTGTTTATCTATACTACATTATAAAGGATGAGACATGGGCAAAAATGTCTAAAATTAAGATGGTATACTAAGGGTCCTTTACAAATCTATAATTTTTTGTCATTTCTTTCTTTTATGCTCTCATGTACAACATTTAATACTAATTGTATATATTTGTTATACACTTTTTGTATCCACATGAAGATGTAACCCATTCATAAACACCAATTGAATGTTGTAATACTTGAAACCCCACAATGTTCTTCACCTTCACTATGTTATTTCTTTTTCTTATGAAAGTGGTTAAAAATATAATATATGAATATTTGATAAAATGGTGGCCTTTGTGCTAATGCATATCACCAAAGAATAATACATTAAGTACTCATGACTTGAATACTTTTTTTATTATTTTGTTGTTGGAATATCCTAACAATTTCTTGTATATATTCTTTTAGTTCAAGTTGTAACAAAGCTGCTTGTTACATTACTTATGTTCGGAAGCAATGAAGCATTGATCTATGCATTATATAACATCCCTAATTTGCATTATGTGTTGGTTGGTTTTCACTTAAATTTACAAATTTAAATTAGATGATTTTGTGTGAATACCAGTTTAAATTACTAGATTTGTCTGATTACCACCCATTGCCACCGACACGACCATGACCTCACCACTTACACGTCGTCGTTGCAACTAGCCACTATAAAAAGAAATAAGAAATGTAGCGGGAAAACACAATTTGGAACATCTTTGTCATTCATAAGATTGACCACTTTGTAAAAATTGTACATCTACATGTATCATAACCACTTTACAAATACTGTTTTCAGATATAGCAATAATGACTATCATGGTTTGAACATTGGAATAATAATAATGTTTTTTTTCTACATGTACTGTAGGACAACAAAAGAACAAAGTACAACCGATAGAAAATTTTGATGGGCAAAAAGAAGTACTTATAATTAAAGTGCCCAAACTTTTGCTTGATTAACCAAAAGAGAAAACAAGAATTTTGGATCAAATGTATTGATTGGTGAAGATTCTATTGGAAGGATTTGCTAATGATAGCGAAGAAGAGTGGTGTTTACCTAAAAAGACGTCCATGAAATTTTATTCCACTTAATGTACTTGTAAAATGTTTTTTTCCTCTATTGTTTCTCTTGATATAAATTTTATGATTTAATACCACTAGGCTTACTAGCTATATTAATTTAAGTGAATTAAGGTATTGGCTTATTTCCATGTCACATGCTTTCACCTATTATGATCCATTCATGGTAAGCCGACAATCTATATGGTTTGAGACTTTGAGATAACGGTACGGATTTGGCAATTTCATTGTTCGGTCAACAGTTTATAACATGGACCGATGTTGTGTAAAGTGTAAACGCCCGTTTATTTTTTATACATATTCTTTTTGGAATATGGTTATTTTTAGAATTCACCCACAAACCCCACACATGTGCCACAACCCCCAACAACTAGAAGGCGACAAAACAGATGCACCCGCTGCAACGCGCGGGCATTCACACTAGTGTTATATATACAAAAAACTCATTGAATTAATGCAATCAAATGTTTTTTTTAAGAAAAAATTACACCGTTAGTCCTTATGGTTTCCACCTAGTTTCAATGTCAGGTACTAAGGTTTTATTGTTTCAGCTTAAGGTATAACCTTTTAATTTGTTTCAATGTCAGGTATTAGGACTAACTTTGTTAAATCTAACTAACTCCGTTAAAATCTAGGGGGCAAAAATGAAACATTTAAATTAAAAGGTTAATTATGTGTATTAAAACCTTAGTACCTGACATTGAAACTAGGTGGAAACCATAAGGACTAACTGTGTAATTTTTTCTATAAGCTTTATAAAACATAATTTTGGTTTCATAAAAAAGGTAATTAATTATTTTTAATTAATTAAACTTATTTTATTCATAATTAATTCATTATAAATTCGTTTATAAAACATAATAAAACCCCACACATGTGCCACAACCCCCAACAACTAGAAGGCGACAAAACAGATGCACCCGCTGCAACGCGCGGCATTCACACTAGTGTTATATATACAAAAACTCATTGAATTAATGCAATCAAATGTTTTTTTCAAGGTTTAAACATTTTCCTACACATGTGTTTATATTATGCGTAGGTAATGTTCTTGCACAAAATTTGTACATGTGTAGGTTATATAAATTAATCAAATGGCTCATATATTTGTTTTATTTTCAAGGTAGATGAATAAACTACACATTTCAACAATTTTTCTTATGTTCTTATTTTTTTAAAAGTGATAAAAATGAATTAATTAATCTTCTTCTCGCACTTCTCGCATTAAAATCTCTCTGAAATGAACCATCCCATATATATATATATATATTTGAAAAAAATAGTTGGGGTATACCTAATCTCATGAATAGTTGTCATTCATTCCAAAAGTCGTTAACTCTCTTTAATCTTTTTTTTTGTTAGATGTAGATCAGTGGAAACTCTTCAACTTGAAACCCTTTTTTTTCCTAAGTTCGAATATCTCCCCACACGCCGGTCCCTTTCAAACCTATTGTATATTTTTTTCGATGGACGACGGGACTTGAACCGGGTACTTTTCGGACAGAACCCCATGGGGAAAACCTTCCCATCTCTGTTGTAACCACTGGGCTACAACATCATTGGCGACTCTCTTTAATCTTGAGACTAGAAAAATTTATAAAATAGCTAGCAAGTAAATAGAAAAGAGGATACAAATACTGATGAAAGAATGGGTATTGGATTTAAATAATCAAAAGTTTGGCCCATTGGCCAATAATAATCCAAACTTTAACGTTGGACCAAGATAATCTCAACTGGTCATGTGGCGGTCAAAAATGAACCTCCATTAAATATGAACTAACTGGGTTAGTGTAAGCTGACGTGACAGTTGACAAGGCATGCTGACATATACACCACTAATGACATGGCGGCTGAGGTGTATGATGACTTGGATTTTATTTTTTAATATCAAAACATATTTTTTTCATCTTCATCTCCACCGGCACCCTTCCTCTGCTTACAATCCCCTCTCTCCACCACAAATATAACAATAATAATATCATCAACCCACTAATGGCCACCAAACACCCTCTAGACGATCTTGTGACACCCGAAAATTTTCCAGGTTAATCTCCATCCACTTAACTAGATTCACAACGTTTCATTCGTGCATTAGACATTATAATAGTAACAATGTCATCCCGAGTCTAGCAAAGCCCGAACTATTTCAGAAATTCAGTACATTATCCGTTTACGCATACAACACCCGATTTATTCGAGACAATTAGCATTGAACAACCAAGCCAATCACACACTCAATAGAGAGCAACCCGACACCTAATTACTACGTATGGACAAAAAAACAATACACGTGACAATATCAAAATGGAAATTACGAAATTCCACTTAAATCCAATCAAACCACAAAGTGTTTATAACAATTAACACACATCAATGTTACAAAACACTACCAAGGAACAAGCATGTGATATACAATTATCAAACAAACATGTGTTTATGGATCAATAACATATGATATCTAACTATGTGTTAATATTATCTAGAAATAAGCATGTGTATTATCAAAGATTGGATACATATACCAATGCATATCAAGATAGGAATCAATACATCTTGGAACTATCCCTATGTACATACACACGGCCAATGTATATATATAAATAGAAATGTGTATCATCCAACATAAGAATCGTATAGTTAGACACATCATCTGGGTTTTGTTGAGTTTCTGTTTCTTTGACTATTTTATGTTTCGTTGCAGCTGGGATGTTGGTTGTGAACTAGTAATTGTGGAACTTTCTTGCCTTTCAGTAGCAAGTCAATGTCTTTATCCCTCTTTGACTTAGTAGACTCCCTCCTCGACATCTGTTTAACACGTCCACGCTTAGTAGAAACTGGAGCTACCAGAGAACCTGAAAAATATGCATCTCCAACAATCAGATCTTCTTTTTCTTCCATATAATCTCTACTTAACTGCTCTTCAACTATCTTGTCAATCGGATTAGGAGTTTCAACATCACCAGTGGCCGTGGGATCTGTCTCCTTTACTGTTTCGTCTTCAGAATCCCAAATCTCTTCAACATCGGTCTCTTCAGAATCTTCATCAACTAACAAAGTCTTGGTTTTACCCTTCTTCTTTGTCTTTGTTACTTTCTCAACCTCTTTACCTTTCTTCCTTGATTTTGCACCTTTGTCTTTTACTTGATGCTTAGTTTTGATTCCTTTCTCAACAGGTACTAAAGGAGAATCCGAGTCAGAATCACTCTTTTCATGTCTAACCTTATCCTTCCTTGGATCCACATAACCAACTCTACTAAGATGTCCAAACAATCTCCGACTAGGTGGAACCTCAGTTTTCCCTTTGTACGTCCTCATTCTGTTTAATGTCATTTCGTTAATGTGTTCCTGATTCACTACCTTAGTAGGATCTCTCACCAAGGTTGGATATTTATCATCAAACACCATTTGTAAGAACCTTGGGTACATCAAAAACTTATCAGTCTTAGTGCCATCAAAGATCTCATTCATGTAGTGAAATATCATCCCTGAAACGTTGTACTCTTTGTTCAAAATCAATGCAACAGCTAATGAACTGATGGTATCCCTGAGTACGTCAAATCCACCACGAATTGGTCCAAAGACGTGGAACAGTACATGTAACAAGTACTTAAATGGCGGAGATACATTTGCCTTGTTTAATTGGCATTCTGTAATCGGACCAAAATACTTCATTCTTAGAAAGCAACCTCTTTGTACTGACCAAGGTAGCTTTACTGGATCCTTCTCTTTATCATTCAACTTCAAAACCCTCCTGAAATCATCTTCACCGACTAATACATCCATCCCTTGAATCTTGCTATGCATGACGGATTTTCCTTCATAAAATGTCCGCGCGGCATTCTTCCAGAACTCTTCCTCATGGTCTTTGTAGAGAACATGTGGCTAAGCAATAGAGTATACGACCCTTGATCTCTTTAAAAAATCAACAATTCCTCTAAATTCGACATGCTTTTCATCGATGTCCCCAATATAAGCACAACAGTTATGCTTTGGTTCAAACTTGAGTTCTTTTAGTGTTGTTTGTTCTGCCATTTTATCTACTTTTACACAATGAAATAAAACGCATTAGTTCAATTTGAAAAAACTCGTCAAATGTCAAAATTCAGTCAATTTCACCAGTTGGTTCGACCTTCCGAGGGTCCAAACCAGTTTCCAAGGGTTCAAATGAGTAACAATTTGTTCCATTCGACCTTTGAAAACTTCATTCGACCCCAAGAAGGTTCGAATGAAACTGATTTGAATTTCAAAATTTCAATTCTTTGATTAAGCCATTTTAAACACTGAATTTGATTGAATCATGTTCTAACATGGTCGACTAGGCCTAATTTACAATCAATTTGACCAATTAAACACTATTCGATTGTTTTCCCTAAAAACTAGGGTTTATATAATCGATTTAATCAAATTGTTTTTGTTAATCCTAGTTTTTGATTCAATCTCCCCCTAAAACAATCGACTAGTGATATGGAATAATAATAACATGTCAAAACAATATGTAACAGGTCTAATTCATCACTTAGGGTTTCGTCCACCAAAATCCTGTTTCTGAACTTGTTATCGGGTCAAAACCTGTAAAAATCAAGATTTATAACCCTTAGATATCAAGGAACAATAATATAAAGTCTAAAATCAGCAAGCAAAAAGAAGGGTTAGAGAGAATTGAGGGTTGAGAACAGTAGCTTCGAATGAGAAATGAGGTTCGAATGGACTGATAACATATATATACTGTATTTGGTTCGACCTTTTAGAGGTTCGAATGGGAAGAAAAAAATTGGTTCGGGTCTATTCAAAGTCCGAATCAAATTTTGTGGGTTCGAATGAAAGTATTACCAAACCCAAATCCATTCGACCTAATAAAAAGGCTTGAATCAAATCACAAAAATCTCATTCGACCTAACGAAAGGGCGAATGGGAAATTTGGAAAACTGATTTTCACCAAAATGTCCAATTCGATCTACGTTTTGGCAATTTCAAACTTTTAACCATTCAATCTTTCAAAACATTTGATTTTAATGATACAAAACTCAGATTGGTTCGTCAAACTTCAAGAAAATGATCGTCTTCCAACATCGGTTATCGAAAATAACACAGAAATGTAAAAACTTTTGGATTTTCTGAAATTTATGTTAAAAACACACCAAAAATCTTTTTGAGTTTTGCATATATGAAGAAAATCAAACAGAAAGCAGTAAATAAACACAAACAGACAATCTTTTTGTGATTTTCCGGTAAGAGGATCATATCAGTTTGCGAGAGATCTAATCACACCATTATTCTTTAATATTTTAACATTAAAGACAATGTGAGATTCAGCAATTGCTGATATTTTTGTCCACGTAAGCTCACTTGCAGACCGTTATGCAATGCTTTAAAATGATACACATTAGATGTATTAAAACTAACAAGCTTATGGTTCCCACACACACGACATACTCCCGTATCAAGGAATTTGCACAAAGGTTCATCGTAACGCGTGATTATGCCATTTTTATCCGTATATTACAAGGTATGAGGCACAAAGGTGTACAGGTCAGCAAATCAATGCTACAAAGTAACATGTGCACACTTACCAGGTTGAGGCTTATATCAATCATGATTTTCATCATAGATATGATACAATGCATTAAATGATCTTTGATCATTGTCATACATTTAAGTTCCTCATTCGGTAAATTTAGGATTTGGCATATTTGCTCTTTTGCAGATATCCTGACTGAATCTAGGTCCGTAAATCAATACGACAAAAGATCAATCAGGTACCCCGGATAACAAGTAACATAACAACCCGAAACCTCAGATATTGGCAACCCTATCAAACGAAATGACGGTACTAAGACCATATGCCCATGAGGTGTTCAGCCACTAGCGAGTAGTTCGTTATGTTTGTATCACTAAGGCACGCATTAATAGGTCTACGAAGCCTACCAACACATCACATAAAATCATCACACGCCTAATTTATACTCTGCGATTCTTTAGCATGTGAAAGATCCTCACTGATGTACTATCATTTCCTCTTTTCCTCTAGGAAAAAACATTTTGGGATTTTCTGATTTTTATGGTTTTTCAAATTTTTCAATGTTTTTGGTTTTTCTGAAATAAAAACTCCCCCTAAAATTAAAAACATATTTTTGGATATTTTATTCTTTTTAAAATAGAAAAAAAACAAAAGAAAAATTGATAAACCAATGAGGATTTCAATCTTCCTTTTCTTTTATACCCTTAGCTCTCAATATAAAATCAAAACGTGATTTATCAAAAGCTTTGGTGAAAAGATCAGCACGTTGATAGTCAGTGTGGATTTTTACCATGTCAATCAAACCTTTAGCATAGCAATCACGAATAAAGTGATACCGTATTCGGATATGCTTAGCCTTAGAATGATGAACGGTATCTTTAGTGAGTTGAATGGCTACTTCATTATCACAATGAATAGGGTTTTAATAAATTGCAAACTGTAGTCCTGCATCTGTTGTTGTATCCAAAGCACTTGCGAACAGCAACTTGTGGCTGACACATATTCTGCTTCACATGTAGATAATGCAACTGACGTTTGCTTCTTACATTTCCAGGTTATTAACCTGCTCCCCAGAAATTGACATCCAGCCGTTGTGGATTTGGCGTCAATATCACAGCCTCCAAAATCTGTATCACTAAAGACAGTAAGGTCAAAGTTATCATCACTAGGGTACCATAACCCGAGTGATGGACATCCCTTCAGATAACGTAGGATACGTTTGACTGCAGAAAGGTGAGATTGTTTTGGCTTCGATTGATATCTCGCACAAAGACATGTCGCGAACATTATATCTGGTCGGGAAGCGGTCAAATACATCAATGATCCAACGATAGCTCTATAGATATAGGGGTCAACGAGCTCCCCCTTAGCATCAACTCCAATCCCATGATTAGGTTGTATGGAAGTGGCCATTGGTGATGAATCCTCCATCTGGAACGGCTCAAGACTTCGGAAACATACTTCGTCTGGTGAATAAAGATTCCCAACGGCGATTGGTCCACTTGCAATCCCAGAAAGAACTGCATTTCTCCCATTGAGCTCATCTCAAATTTATCCTGCATGACCTTCTCAAATTCCCTGCACAAACTTTCGTTAGTTGAACCAAATATAATATCATCAACATAAATTTGTACTAGAAGCAAATCCCCCTCTGTTCATTTTGTGAACAGGGTACAGTCAACTAATCCCCTTTTGAAACCTTTGGATAGTAAGTTGTGCTGAGCTTTTCGTACCACTTCCGAGGGGCTTGGTGCATACCATACAATGCTTTGTTCAGTTTGTAGACCTTATCCCGGTGGATAGGATCCTCAAAACCCGGTGGTTCCCCAACATGTACCTCTTCCTTAACTACACCGTAAAGAAACGCACTCTTAACATCCATCTGACACACCTTGAATTTCATATACGATGCATACGCAAGAAACATTCGGATTACTTCTATACGTGCGACCGGTGCATAGACTTCGTTGTAGTCAATTCCTTCCGTTTAACGAAAACTTTGAACGACCAATCGAGCTTTGTTCCTTACGATTACTCCTCTATCATCTTTCTTACACTTAAACACCCACTTTTTACCAATATTCTTTCTATCCGGTGGTAGATCAGTCAAAGTCCATACTGCGAGCTTTTCAAACTGTTCAAGTTCTTGCTGCATCGTGTCTACCCATGATTCATCTTTCATTGCATCCTTGTATGTCCTAGGCTCAACCTGCGAAACATAACAAGCAAACGACAAATCATTTTGTTCACCTGACTTTTGAATTGTAGAATATAGGGCAAGGGCTCCAATGTTCTCATTTTATGATGCACGCCTCCATTGTCCATGTGTCATCACACTACTTCCAGGATCACCAAGAACTTGATCTAACAGAAGAACCCTGTGAATCCGAGATTCCGGATTTGCTGGAACAGGAATCAACAGTAGAACTTTCATATTCTCTTGACTTTACGGAGACCTGTGTTTTTGGTAAACAGTCGCCCGGGCCTGGTCACTGCGACCCCCTTTGTGAGGAGGCACCCCTTCTCCCGAAGTTACGGGGCTATTTTGCCGAGTTCCTTAGAGAGAGTTGTCATCCAGATCATTACCCGCATTTAAAGTAGAAGGAATATCTGTCGATACAGGTGGAATAGGGTTCACTGGAGGTGATACTATAGGATCATTCAAGACTACTTCACTAGTTACTTCATCATCGTCTTCTGACTTAGAAGAATCAAACGTGTTAGAAACATCTTGAAAAACTTCCTCTTCGGTAGAATTCGTCACAGGAGCATTGGTATCATTAGACGTTGCTGCAGGAGGAGTTACGGTGATGGGACGCACTAACGGTGAAGTAACTGCGTTCTCACACTCGTAATAAAGTCATAAAATAGCTTCTTCAACCAAGCTTTCTAGATTGAACGACTCATAAAGTTCTTTGTAGTCAAACATCCAATTAGGTCTAACACCGGAAGCATTCTGAGTGTAACGCTGAACATCTACATTTGCCCACTCTTCAACACATTTTGTTCTTTTGTTGAATACGCGTTTATTTGGTGTCGTGTAGCTCATAAGAAGTCTTTGTAAACTTCTTCACAGTCAACACACGATTCAGAGTATAACAAGCTGCATGAATTGATTCGTTCTAGAAAATAACCGGAAGATTAGAATCTGTAAGCATTGTTCTAGCCGCTTCTATTAGAGTCCTGTTTTTTCGTTCTGCAACACCATTCTGTTGTGGGGTATATGGTGCATTGTATTCATGATGAATTCCTTTTTCCTCAAAGCATCCATCATTGAATTCTTGAACTTCATCCCATTATCACTCCGGATTCGCTTGATCTTCGATCCACAAATGTTCTCCAAACGGGTAAACAGAATCTTCAGATTATTAAATGTTTCGCTCTTGTGTTTCATGCACATCACCCACGAAAATCGAGAATAGTCATCAGTCACCACAAGACAGTATAGATCTCCATTAATACTTTTATGCTTCACTGGTTCAAAGAGGTCCGTATGTAGGCGTTCAAGTGGAATACTAACAGAGTCAGCTTTCTTGGGTTTGTGGGAATGTTTGTGTTGTTTTCCTTTCTTACAACTTACACACTTGTCATTCAAATGAAAATGTTTAACATTCACGCCTTCAACTAGCCCATTCTTCACCAAGTTATTCATCTTTCTCAAGTGAATATGCCCTATTCTTTTGGGCCACATAATGGATTCTTTTTCAGTAGCCTTTGATAGAAAACAAGTCACTTGGCCCTGAGTTGTTGTGGCTTTGCTCATGTCGAGAATGTACGAATGGTTCACTCTCGGAACCTTCAACATAATCCATTCCTTTGTATTTCAAAGCCCGGTTTCAGGATGTAACACGATTTATCATCAAAATGTACTGAGAACTTCTTATCACAGATTTGACTCACACTCAACAAATTATAATCAATCTATTTTACGTAACCTCCATTAATATTCTTAATGTCGAACAGGAGCGTCATATCACCAGTCATGTGCCCGAAAGCTCCACTGTCAACAATCCAAAAACTGCTAACAGGGCCAGCTGGAACTCCCTGCACAAATCAACAATTGATTAGTTTTTACGAGGGACCCAAGCCTTTGTGGTCTTGGGTCTTTGAGTATCAGCATTAGAATCATTTAATGAACCATTTTTCTCAACTACATTTTTCTTATCAATATTTTTTTTTCTTTCACCGTCTCATTTGAAGTCGAACACGAAGCACCTGAAGAACCTTTAGGTGTCCAAGATTGTTTCGATCGTTTCAAAATTCTAATTTGAGTTTGAAATTTAGGTTTAACATCTTCAATTTTCTTAGAAACGACTCGTGGAGGAACATTCTTAGATACCTTGTCTGATTTAACAGACGAAGGTCCAGCAGCTGATTTGATATTAGATTTAGGATAAACCTGTTGCCTATCATTTTCCGTGTTCACCATAGGACTCTTCATTCTCTTTTCCATAGCAATTCGATTATGATTGTCATAAACAATCGGTTGCTTTCCTCTTTGATAAAATTGTTGTTGAGGATAAAACTGTCTTTGAGGAAAACCAACATTCGAATTTCTATGGTTTTGCCTATTCTCAACTTCATGCTTTTTGTGTCTTACATACGGGCAGTGAGCAAGTAAATGTCCTCTCTCCCTGCATTTAAAACAGGCACGGTACTCCTCAAATTTATTCTTCTCATGATGTCGTGCAAATGTGTTGACCGGATATTGATCATCAATACATTGGCATCTTAAACTCTCTGGAAGAGGCTCCAATGAGTAAGCGGTTCAACAAAACCATTTACACGATCAACCGGTCTGATGAATTCAGTTACATGAACTTTCGATGGTTTGGAATTATCACCATACAGTTTCTTTATTAATTCAGGTGGCCTGTCATTTGTTCTTTCTGATTTAGGAAACCAAATAGTACTTTCTTGTCAAATTTTAGAAATCTTTGAATAATTAGCAAACTGTATGGGATATTCCTCATCAGAAAATATTTGATCAGATCCTTCCATCCGATAAAATACTTTCACTGGTTTCTCATTTGAATCATTTTTCACATATTGCTTAACTGATGGATTCTGCTTGTTTATAGCCTTAGGAGGATGTTGAACCTTAGGTGTTGTATTACCCTCAATGGTTCGAATGTGATTTTCCAAAGAAATATCAACATTCTTCCTAGGTTCATCAACCTCAGAATAAGACTCATCATCAGTTACAGCTTCTACTCCTTCATCATTCACTCCCAAAATCGGTCTTACATCATAATTCGGATCATCCACACTTGAAGTGTTCGATTTGTTTTCTAATGCAGAGTCAAATTTAACTGAACTTTCCGGTGTCACAACATCATGGTTGTGATTCTAAAACAACACCGACGATGGAACCGATTTATAACTAACATTGGAGTGAATGTTTTCTTTACTCGGTTCCTCTACAATGTGGTCCAACACGTAGGCCACATTGAGATAACTCTCCAATTCCTTGTTAACTTTTTCGGAAAAACATTTAATCTTTTCCATTTCAAGTTTAGTTTCTTCTAACTCATTAATGTAGTTATTAATGGCAATTTGTTTGTCTGGAAGTGTTTGTGTCAATTCCGAAACATCTTTCTTATAGTTGTGTAAGGTTTTGTTTAAAGTTTTCTCATTTTTACGATAAGTAATTGCGGTTTTAGCACTTTCTAAATCATATTTAAATTTTGAAACCTCACTTTCTAGCCTATCACAAGTAACACAATATTTAGCAGATGAGTTAAAACTTACCGGGTTGGTCGATTCTGCCATTGCCATGAGAGAAAAATAAGCTTCATCTCCAGAAAATAACTTTGAATAATTCACTTTAGTAGAAATATCATCAATCATACACGTGTTCTTGTTGATTAGGAAGTCGGCTTCTGCAAGAAGTTGCTCAATATCATCATCAAGTGAATTAACACTTGCATCATAATCAGTCTCACTCTCAGAATCAGAATCAATAACCGTTTCAGACACGGTTTCTTCAATAGCCGTTCATTCACCATCTCATCAACCACTTCTTCAATAACCAAACTATCAACTTTCTCCACTTCTTCACTCACCACCTCTTGTGCAAAGCATGCAACATTTCCCCCAGAAATCTCTTCGACACCAAGTTACATGTCGTTCCAGTTAAATCCCTCGTGTTGCTGTATCACCATAGCTTGATTAGTGCTTTGGCTTTGGTTTTGATTAGTTGGAGTGGATATTGGAACTATGTTTCTTTCATGGTTTGGTGTGTTTTGATTTTGGTTGGGTGTTGATATTTGTCTTTGGTTAGTATTTTGTGAAGCCCGGATTTGGTTTTGAAAGTTGTTTTGGTTTTGGTAATTGTTTTGGGTTCGGTTTTGGTAGTTTGTGTTGAAAGGGTTTCGGTTTCCTTGTTGTTTTGGTTTAGTGCACTCCCTAGCAAAGTTTCCTTTTGTACCACAGTTAAAGCAAGTCACTTTTGCTTTGTTGAAGCCATATGTTGTGTTGGGTGATGTAGCAAGATCGGTTCTTCCTGTTTTCTCCATGAATTATGTGGCTCTTCTAACAACACTAGCAAATGCCCAGTGAATGTCAATCAAATACATTTCTTCTTTGTCTATCTGGGCATAATCCTCATTAGTCAAATTATTATTACCAATTTGACATGCTGCAAGTCCATTGTATGAAGCAACCATAGTAGAAATTAAAGCAACATGCTTTTGAGCTCCTTCTATGGTCACATTGTCCATATTATAAGTTTCTAATACAATGGAACTTGAGCTTGATGGGGTTTGGTTCACATTCGGTGCTGCTTGCTGAAATCCACCATTTGGCGTAGATTGTTGTGTCACATTCATCCCATAATAACTAGCAGCTTGCATTGGAGGTTGAGTTGGTGTGTATGATTGTCTAGAAGATACACCATAATAACTTGCAACACTGTTTGGTTCAACACTAGAAACAAATGCAGTCTGTGATCCCAAACTTGCACCTCCAATTGGAATGGTAGATGATGAAGAACTTGCATAATACAACTCCGGATTCTAAGGAATCTGGGATCTTTTCGCCTTTCTTCGTTCTTCCATTGCCTTGTTTTCCAGCTTCCATTGCCTTTCTTTTTATAATCAACACTCTCCCGAAGGAAATGTGAAGACCCAATGAAAAGGAGTTATTAAAGGTGACCTTCAAATTAAAACACTTTATCGAAGTTTTAAATTTATAGAAATAAAACGATATCTGCTAACTAGTCTAAACCCACACGATAGGCAAGTGGACCTATCGAGCATAGTATAGGTAATAGCAAGTACCGAGTATCGAACCCAAAGATATGACTTCCCCTACTCAGTTTGAAGTTGTTTTTAATAAAAGCTAAGATAAAATAAAAGAAAGAAGAGTGAGAATGATCGGAACAGAATTCAATACCAAAATGAAGTGTTGCTTCGGGATCCGACTTTACCTTGGTATGGAATAATAGTAAATAGTTTATTAAAGTGGTGTGAACTAGTGTGCACTTATGCTTAACTTGGAATTGCTACAGCATTTTCCAGAGGTGACTGTTATCGCAAGACATAGCTGTGTTCTTGTGTTTAAGTGATGGTCTCCCGAACCGGTAAGCTCACCTCTCAATACTGACAAGTAAATGACTCAAGACTGTGTATACCCAACCCTGAATGATCCACCTCCCAATACTGCAATAATGACATCTAGACACTTAAGACTTTTATGGACAACTTGTCGGTGGCGGAGCATGACCGGACAAGAAACCATTTGATAACATAAAAGAGTCAAGACCAAACCGGTGCAAGTTCATCTTTTACTTGAATTAAATAACTTTTTATGAAGTGAATGGTCTATCAATAACTGTGTGGCAGTATAGAGATAAAAGAAAATAAAGACCGTTTTCTTTTAACACGGGTTCATCAAACCTTAACCTGCACCTAGGCTAACACATAGACCATATAGCCAAGTCGTAAGATTAAAGTCTGACTTATCACTAGGACCAAGTATATAGACCGTACCGACCCTAAATGAGATTTTTGGTAGTATAGGATTAAGTCTCTAAGTGTGTGTATTTCTACCCACAAATGGACCAATCACTACTCGCGGGATTAGGTTAGCTCACAAGTGCGTGGGTTGTTACATACCACGGGTACACCCACAATACCATAGACTAAGTAATTAGTTAGTTAATTCATCAAGAAAAGTTTTAAGTGAAAAGAATTAAACAAGAACACAACACCACTTAACAAACATAAACTATATAATCCATACCAAAATAAGTCTTCACCCTAACAACACTTGATCAATCTAGCCTGACATTGGCTGTAAAACAATCACACTATCAAAGGTGTATGAAGAACACATAGTGGTGAATGTGGGTGGATTAAAGAAGATGTTTTGGATGAGTTTTGGCGATCTTTCTCTCAACTCTCTCTCACCAAGTCTTTATGGAGTGATCCCAGGCTCCAAAGGTGACTTGCAAAACCCTAAAGGTGGCTGAAGTGTGAGTAAAACTCGGGTGAAATGGGATGTCCAAAATGAGGAGTGGAGGGCTCTATTTATAGGCAAATCAGCTAAAGCACGCCCTCGACATCAAGTTGGCACGCCCTCGACAAACAGCAGGTACTGTTACAGAGTCCTTGCATGCAGAATTGTCTTGTACCAGGGCATGCACGCCCGTGCAACAATCCTTGGCACACCCGTACCATTTAACTTTTTGTAACCGTCTGTCAGTCTTGGTCGATTTGAGCCTTGGAGAACACGTTGTTGTAAAGCACGCCCGTGCACCTCCATTTGGCACGCCCGTGCACTCTTGAAATCTTCAGATTTGCCTCCTGGTGACATGGAAATGTTGACCTGGAACAGTTGGCACGGCCGTGCCTGCCCCGAGCGCGGCCGTGCTTGATCTGGAACCTTGCAAAAAGTCTTCAAATCTACGTATTGTAAGCCGGTTTTCACTTCTTTTCACTTTTCACCTTCAATACTTGCAATTATCATCAAAAGGAAACAAACCGTGACAATGCCAAGATAAAAGCCTGATTTTAGGTGATAATAAGGTGAAAACATGTATATAAAACTTGCTAATTTTGGGACTCATCGGGAGGCAATGTGTAAGACCCTAACCCGTAATCACACGATCAACGCCTAATCATACGGGTTTGGACCTTACTTAAACCACTCCCGATTAAAACTTTGAAATTTATTATAACTCAACCCATTAAGATCAAATACATGTTTGATTCCTACAAATTATTACATTTTAATAGTTAAAACATACTCTAAGATGTTGCGTTTTAATGGGAGTTCCTTAAAATCTAATGCGGAAGCTTGATGAGTGATCGGGTGTGTTCGGCTCTTATCGCGACTTGATCCTTGCTCCGGGACTTCCATCACATGTTTACATAGCACCATTACACAAAGAATGGTTAGTGGGTTGTCAAATGATACACTTAACCTAGTATGGTAGTCGTCACACGTCGAAACGGAACGAACCAGGCCAAACGGCCCTTTATCAGGAGAACAAACTCCTGCAACTTTTGCGCAGCAGCTGTTCGGATCGCTTTTACCCTTCTAAAACCCAAAATCTGACTTCGACTTTCAAATGAGAATTGTTCTACGCTCAGGGAGCTTTCCAGGCATATAAAGAACACCTTATAACGAGTTTTCTACGATTTTATATGAAATTTTAAAGATCATGCTGTCAGGCTGTTCTCTGTGAGCGGCCGCTCGGTCTTAGTGAGCGGCCGTTCGATTAGACGCTGACACTTTTGAGCCCTCTGTAAAGGCCGAGCGGCCGCTCACTCAGCCCGAGCGGCCGCTCTCAGCTTCTAATGCTTGTTTGGTGATTTTTAAACATGGGAATCATGTCGCAATCACATTTGATGATTCCCGAAACTTAAATATTGACTTGCCGACTAAATAACCCTCTGTTGGACTGATAATAATGGCCGGTTCATGATTCTGTGACCCGGTTCATAGTCTTAGGTAATTATATCGATTTTTACCCAAATCGACCCGTTAAGACCTTGCATCAACAAGGCTCTATTTGACCATACCAAATGCCTACCGTTTAAGTTGTCAAGTCATTAGACACTTGATTAACCAAAGCGTTTGTCCGATTTGTCTCATTATGATTTAGTTTCTTAGATTCAATCTTTAGAAATCTTTTAAATTCCCAAAATTCCCTTCAATGTCAAATCTTTCAATTTAGCCATTCGTGGCGAAACTTCTTGTTCCAATTCCAATGTTTTTGACTCATTGACTTGTTTAAAACCTCTAAGTCCTTCCGGACTAAGATTTTCATCCTTTCTCAAGTTTTCACTTGTTTAGTAGATTCTAAGCGCATTAGCGTGCATTAGACATAGTTATGGAAATAACTTACTTGATTTGCACTCACACTTCATGTGGGTAGTTTTAGTACCCATGTTGCTTCGCCCGAAGGTGCTTAATTAGCTACGGACTTACCGGGTGCCCGTGTCCCATATTCATACCTTGTGCTCATCCTCGATGATTCTTAACATCAAGCATGCATACGCGGGTGCGTTTACCTGCGTGATTTCTAGATAGACACATTAACTTCTCGGAACTCAAATGATAATACCATACCATTTGATCCGTTAACCTCAAGAATCTTAATGCTTGGAAACCAAGCATCAAGTGTTGGACTCAAATGATGACGAATTCACCATATGACCCGTTTAGACCCATAGTTCATGATACTATGTTACCCAAGTTTTTATTATGGTTCAAGTGGCACTAACTTGACCCATTTAACACCATGCTTAACGGCTTCATTCAAATGCTTTCATTTAGATTAAAACATCATTTTTCACATATCTTTATTTATTGACCCGTTTGATGGATTTCACCATTTGGTCATAACACATTGTCTTGATTAAGGTCATAAACCACGTTTTGTATTGAGTGCACATTAGGTGACCCATTAATAGCTTCTACCCCTTGGGGTTTATCTTTATCACGCATTCAAGATTTAAGACTAATATATACAACAATTAAGCTATGCCCCACTTACTGTGTGCGCATATAATGTATATATGTGTGGCCCTTGGGGGGCAAAAGTAAAGTTGCATTAGTTTTAACGTTATTTTACTAATTTTGTGAAAATAACGTTAAAACTGACGGATGGTTAATCATGCATCATGTGGTGGCGTTGATAGCCAAAGACAAAGGGGTGCATGCACCGATTGGGTTTGTCCCGATTGCTAAGTGTTCTGTGCCTTATGTCCAAGGCTTGATACCAAACCGCATCGAGCCGGGGGTCTCACTGGAAGCAGCCTCTCTATTCTTAGGGGTAGAGGTAAGGCTGTCTACATCTTACCCTCCTCAGACCCTACCTTAGCTTTGCTATAGGTGGGATTAACAGAGTATGATGATGACCCGTTTGACCCGTTTGCTCCCTCTTTGTTGTACCTAACTTGAGGATGAGTCAAACTCGTTTATTAGAATACATAACATGGAATTATTTCACTATCCACATGTCATGTATTCATTATCAATTATAGCTAAATCCATAGATATTTCCTTACATAGAATGTGTAATCAACTTGGCTTATTACAAACCAACATTACATACAATTGATCGCTCTTACATGATTCTAACTTCATAGTTTCACTAGTGTTCACCAATTTGGCATTTAATCAAACACTTGGTGTGCACCCACCAATTTGTTTAGTTTCAAAAGTTCAAGATTTAGCCAAAGCATCACCATTTGTCTAATCATCATCATAACACATTATTTAGACCATTTTGCCTAAATTTCTTATTATAACAACTTCACAATATTCCCAAGACCACTAGATGTATATGGGTTCAACATAGAGGTTTAACCCCAATTTTCACAAGTTAACATATTCACATGAACATAGCAAACACATATGTAAAATGCTATTTACACCCTATTTAGATATGTTTGGAGCTCCCTAAAGTTAGAGAAACCTCCATCAACAAACATTATCACGTTTTTGTAAAACCCTAAATTTTCACCATGATCAAGAATGAATATAACATCAATTTCTACCAAATAAAAGGTACTTCGATGTTTATTAAGCCTTAGATGACTCGTTTCTTGCTAATGCACAAAAAAAAAAAACTCTTGATTTGGCTTGGATTTGAGCAAGGGTTTGATGTTGAGGGTTTGGAGGTGAAGGATAGGGCTGTACACGAGCCGAGTCGAGCCGAGCCAGGCCCAACTCGAGCTCGAGCTCGAACCTAAACCGAGCCAGCTCGGCTCGGCTCGTTTTTCCTATCGAGCTGAAAAGTCGAGCTCGAGCTCGGCTCGTAAATGTTCGAGCCGAGCTCGAGCTGGCTCGAGCCAGCTCGATATATTTTTTTTTATTTTTTTACAAATATTTATTAAATAAAAACAATAAAATTAAATAAAATTACACATAATCATGTATATTTTTTTATTTTTCTAAGTTATGGTTTATTTATCATGTATATTTTTTTTATTTTTCTAAATTACACAAGCCTAAGTCGAGCCATATGTCGAGCCATCGAGCCGAGCCACGAGTCGAGCCATCGAGCCGAGCCACGAGCCGAGCCACGAGCTGAACATCCCTGGCTCGAGCTCGGCTCGATTACAAAACGAGCCAGCTCGGCTCGAAAACAAAACGAGCCTCTTCGAGCCGAGCTTTTTTCGAGCGAGTTTCGAGCGAGCCTCGAGTCGCGAGCTTTTTGTACACCCCTAGTGAAGGAGAATACCTTCTCCTGATTATAATCGACACACACACACACTTATGTGTGTGTGTTCTTCCCTTTTCAACATGATGCACCCACAAGTTTCCCATTTTGGCAACTATGGTCCCTCCAAAAATCCCCAATTGTCATTTATTATGAAACTAGCTATTCAAGCTAGTTTTTCTCATATTATTAGCTTGTTAAAAAGATTAATAACACTAACTAGATTATTTCTATATTAGAACATAACCTGTGTTCTTTCTTTGTTCGGATCTCGTTTTAATAATTTTGCTAATCACGCATAATGGCGTAATTAGACGAACAAATGGTTTGGGGTGTCACACAATGCATCTGCAAACTTTTCTACAACCTCAGACATAGGATAAACAATCTCATAGTTAGACAGTTAAGATAACAAATGAAAAAATGTAGGAGTAAGTTCTTTTAAAGTCTCAGTTCCAACAAAGTTAAAGTTCTCAAATTCCTTCTTCAACTCTTCAACTCTAAGTCTCCTTGTCTTTTCATTTCCATCATTTCTACTCTTCAAAGCTTCCCAAAGCTGCTTCGAAGTAGAACACGGACCAAACTGATGAAGTAGATCAGTTGTCAAAGTTTGAGACAACTGTGAGTATGCTTTCTTCTGTACTGCATACTTCTTCTTTTCATCATCCTTTAGATCATCAAGTGCAATCGGTGTGTTGGAGTTTTCAATAATCGGTGGTACATAACCCTTAACAATCATTTGCCACGCCTCACCACCATCTAGACCTTCAAGATGAATCTTAATCCGTTTTCGCCATGAATGATATTCAATCATATCCAACATCTTCGGTGATATATTCCCATTTCCCGTAGAAAGATCATTCACCAAAGTTGTAATGGCCTTTGTAGTCTGACTTTGCACTGCTGCAGCTGCTGCTACACCCAATAGTCTGGAATTGGTTGTGAAGGAGGTCTAACAGCAGGTTGAGTTGGCCCCAACACAACACACTAGTTTGGAATCGGTTGTGGTTGTGTATTACCCATTCAGCTGTAACGGCCCATGGATTCATCGGTGTTTGTTGTGGTTGGGTCATAACAGGTCTAGGGTTCATCAAATCCCCAAATATTGTCCATGATGTCCAAATTTCGAACACTTAGAAAAAATCAGCAACACAGAATCTTGATTCGGTATATCGTGAAGTCAAATGAATGAAAATAACTTGGTTCGACCCAAAAGTAACCTCGAATGAATGAGTAACTCCCTTATTCGACCTCTAAGAAATTGTAACTGACTGGTTCGACCTTTCGAACAACCCGAATGAAAATCTGGACACTCGAATGAACTTCAAAAACACTGATTCGACCTAAAAAAAAACTCGCCCCGAATGAACAATTTTGAATTGATTCGACCTAAAACTCACTTGGTTTGACCTGACCCATGTTCAAAATCAAATTTCTTCAAAAATCAATAAATTTGATCTGATTTTCAAAAAAGTTGTTGAATTTGACTGTAAATTATTAGGATTTGATTCGGATTGCAATCAAAACAACTTTTGTGAAAAAACTTTTGATTTTACACGTAAAAACACAATCAAATCAATCAAAAACCATTGTTTTTGATGTTCAATGAAAACAGCAAAGATTTTGATGATTTTGATCTGAAATCTGAACAATTTGTATCAATTTGCAGTCGTGTGATTGAGCATAAGCTCTGATACCACTTTGTAGGATCGTTTTAACACAAAGAACAGACAATATCACACGAGTATGAGGAAATCAGGTGCAGAAACCCTAATTCACATGCAAAATGATATAAACCGTAATCAGAACACGTTAGATTCCATTTTCAATAAGTTATCATTAATAATAATCAACATAAAACGTTTACAGACCCTTACTAATGAAAACACACACTTTCAGAACCTCTCTACAAAACACACACAAACACCTAACTGAATGACCAACTACTTTTAACTGAAAACAACTCAAACATATATATAGACCAGCTCATTCGACCCTGCATGAGGTTGAATGGCTTCATTCGACCTATCGTTATATCGAACCAAACATAAACCTTAACAAAATTCTTGTTTGACCTTTAAACAACTTCGTTCGACCTCTTATGCTTTCATTCGACCCCTCGATCTTCCGAATGAACTTCCAATTACCAAAGTCTTGTAATCCGAAAGCGACAGCCACATCCGTGCATCTACATACCCCATTTCCCTTTTCACAATTATAATCTTTTTCAATCATTTGAAGAACAAGGAAAGTTGAATGCTACTCCAATTGTGATTGCTTCAACCACCATCATGAGAGGCTAATTTCTTTAGGTTCACACCTGATGCAATTTGTAAGTTAGGGTTCTTGAACAAATTGGGGATTTTTTCTATTTATTAATTGTGTTGACTATTTGAATGATTTTATTTGATGTGGTAATCTTGTTTTGAATTTATGATACTTAATTTCCACTCGCACTAATAACATCATGAAAGGAAATCGTTTACACACTCGGTATTGGTCTAGAATTTGAATATTCTTTAGTAATAAAGTGTATAATTGTATGTCTCTAATGTTTGACGATTATTGACACCTACGTCTCGTAATAATGAATCCGTTAATATTCATTGCATAAACATTATCTTCCCCAAAGTGTGATAGAACCCATAGCTTACTTATGGATTCGAGTGTGACCTTTTCTTATCAATTGTTTACAACTCATTTTTATCACTTACTTTCATTGCAATTTAATTTTAAGTTTTACTAAACAATCAAACTCTTTTCAAATCATCTTAAATGAATATAATAGCAAGCTTCATAATCAATTAGGCATCTTCATAAACTAGTCTAAATCAACTTTAAGCACTAGCATCGACCGTAAACTCTTCGTGGATCGACACCCTATTACCACTAACTGCATAGTTAAAGGTGATAAGGTAGACTTAAAAATATTATTTTTGACCGGACCGTGACAACCGATCAAAAACCATGTCAAAAACTTTATGTATAACTTTCTTTCAAAACAACAAAACATGAAATTTTAAGAAAAAAAACAAGATCAAGAGTACTTACTACTTAAACAAGGCTAGGGATGCTAAAAACACTTGATTTTGATGGGGTTTAAAGAGTGCTGTTCCAAAAATGTTAAGCCCAAGAAACAACACTCAAAAAGAGACTTGAAAGTGGTTTGATTATGGATGAATGTTGATGTAGGAAACTTGAAATGAGAATATGTATGTGTGTGTGCTAACTTTTGGTTTCAAGGGGAGGTTAAGAACAAGTTTTGATGTTAAAAATGAAGGAAAATTGATATCTTATAATGATTTAAACAAGTACACAAAATATTTATCAAATCTTTCATGCCATTCCCAAAACCACAACAAATCTACTAACCTTGTACCAACAAGATTTAGTCATGGTGTGTGGGTGGGGGGGGAGGATTTGGCCATTTCTAGAAGGGCGTGGGTTAGTCCAAATCTGCAAAAATATCTTCCAATTACATGTTAAATTCTAAGTATATATTTAGGGCTTTGTTCGGATTTCATTTGGATTTCAATTATGAGTTATCCGGACATTATAATAGACTCCAATAACCTTTAAACATAGCCTAGTTTAAGTGTTGGTAAGTTATTTAGGCTTAATTTGGTGAACTTATAAGTTATACACGCATCAGGTGTGAGACGCGAACTTTATTCGTTACCAGGAGATTTAGGTTTTGTGTAACCATTTGATGTTTTGGAGTTCCAAAAAACATTATATTTTTCAATTATTCCATTTAGTTTACTTCCCGAGAAGTTGAGATCATTTTCGGTTATTTAATTGTTACCGAGTAACACCAACGTCCATTCCGGACAAGTTTATTTGCACGCGATTTCGCCGTGCTTTTAATTAAACAAATGCTTTCTTATGCATCCTATGGGGAACTTGCTATTCTCTAAAGGCCAAATTAACACAACTAATTTAAAATTGCACTTAGTTAAGTTAATCACACATAATTAATTTGTACGGAATTACCCTATTTATGCCGATTGTCACATATATTCATAATTTTGATATCAGCAAATGCTTTAACATAATTTTCAGAACATAATACTTTTAGCATTTCTAGTGAGATATCAACAACTTATGTGGGGACCATCGGTGATGTCAGGATTCTTTGATTCCTGACCAGCGGTTTCTTTTTACAATTGAGGACTACTAGTTTTTCAACTTCTTCATCACTAGTGATCTCAAATGCCATAAGTGCAAGATTTTCTTTCCTTCCATCAACAGCAGTCATCCCAAAATGATCATCATTTAGATCTTCAAGCAAGTTGTTCAATCAACAAAGCTCTAAGTGAAGAAACCTTGTTAAGTTTTTGGTGTAGAGTAACCAGTAGTTTGAGAAATAGCTTGGTACTTGTGCCTAGGGCTGATTATGTTGATTGATAATGATCATGTTGTAGTGGAATTTGATTTTGAAAACTTTAATATTATGGATGAGTGTATACTGTTGATGTGGAAGAACATATGAATATGGTTCTTAAAATAAGATGTGGATAGATTGTTAGGACCTCGTGCATTAACTGGGTAATTAATATTGATGATGGTTAGGTAAATTTAGCATGGAGTTAAAGCTAGATTGAGTCCTTTGAGATGCACAAATCATGTTTTGTGTTGAGTTTAGTGTCTGATTTTTTAACTCTCTTGCAAAATGACCTAGCATATTACAATTATACCAAGT
This sequence comes from Ambrosia x helenae, assembly GCA_030844895.1. Lineage (NCBI taxonomy): Eukaryota > Viridiplantae > Streptophyta > Magnoliopsida > Asterales > Asteraceae > Ambrosia > Ambrosia x helenae. The sequence goes on along the minus strand of JAUTDX010001776.1, from coordinate 32,052 downwards.
GCCCCCCCCCCCCTCTCTCTCGGCTATTTAGGCTTTATCCTAATGGATTCTAATGATCTCAATCAAGTGCTCTGAATGCCTACAAATGATTGATAGTATTGTTCTATTTATAGAGAGACCAAAACAGTTTGTGACGTCGCCATAAAAGCAACCCCTAACAACATCTATCAAGATAACTGCTAGTAGTTGTTAAACTGCTGAACAACTTACAAAATAGCTAGAAGTACTCAAAAGCCTAAAACAGCTAGATTTGGCAAACAACTGGTGTAAACTAACAGATTGTCATACCAGCTCTTCAATCCCACCTGTTGAGTTGTTGACCAGTAGATCTTCAATTCAGCTCTTTGGGTTTTCATGGTCTAGTTGTTTAACTAGTCCAATAGTTAACTAGTCTTACCAGCTTTTTCAATCCAGCTTTATGGTCTCGAATTTAGCAACAAAGAAAACCAGCAGTTTGAGCCTATTATTTTGTTGAAGTTTTCAAAGAGGGGTGAAATAGTGATCAAAATGACGTCAATTCTTATTCCTCTGTTGATGGTATGAACGGAATCTTTGTGTTTTGGCTTTCATCATCAACAGTTCTTTTATAACACAACAGTCAATATTACCTATGTTTACTTCAACATAACCATCCCATCTTTGGATAACTTATTAGAGCAAGAAGCCGATCGGATGACACAACAGGGTAATGAAATACCGCATGTCCTTTCTTAGTTTAATACCACCTATAATAATTTTTTAATGCATTTGGTCAATTTCAAAGGGTCTACCTCTTACAAATAAATTCCTGAATTCTCTGGCATTACCTACTAAATAACTACATGCCATTTGGTTAGTAGTAAAACTTATGTTTCCCTGTCATTAGTTTCAGCTTGAAGCTTGGATTGTTAATGATGCTAACGAAGTTCAGTTAGAAGTATTATTTCTTCATTTTAATTTATAAACTAAGCTTATTTGTTTATAGTGAACTAGATTATACCCGGGAACGTCTCGGGGTTGAAAAATCTAATATGGCATATTAATTTTACATATTAAATAGAATGATGCGCTTTATAGTTACATGCATGAAAGCTTCGGGTAACAGCTAACCTAAAACAATTAAAAATATATATCCAATGTTAACGCTTAACATTAAACAATGTATGACTCTAATATTAATATCTAACCTAAAACAATGTATTACTCCAATGCTAACGCATGTTGAAAATAGAATTCATATTTACTGATTTGAACATAATTAATGACTTGCCTATACATGATTAATGATTTACCTGAACGCTTTGTGTTTTTTTTCCTGTTTTAACAGAACCCAACAAAAAATAGTCGTTTTTTTTCTCCGTTTTTTATATAGCACTATGGTACTCGTTGGAAAGATAATAAAACACTCGTTAATTTGGTATAATTTTTTTCTTTAAAAAATCTCGTATATAAAAGATATTAACGTTTAAAAATTATGGGAGGAACATAAGAGAGAAAAATCTAATTTTGTTTTTAAATTATTTTTTTTCCTAAAATATCTCAATGTCACATGGGATGACACATGGCACACTCAATGAGGAGAATGCCTCTTTGAGTGTCATGTCATTAAAATGACTTTCTTTTATTATATTCTAGATTGTACCCCGGGAACGTCCCGGGGTTGAGAAATCTAATATGACATATTAAATTTACATATGAAATAAAATGATGCGCTTTACAGTTACATGCAGGAAAGCTTCGGGTAGCACCTAACCTAAAACAATTAAAAATGTATCTTCAATATTAACGTCTAACCTTAAACAATGTATAACTCTAATATCAATATCTAACCTAAAACAATGTATAACTCCAATGCTAACGCATGTTGAAAATAGAATTCATATTTACTGATTTGAACATAATTAGTGACTTGCCTATACATGATTAATAATTTACCTGAATACTTTGTGTTTTTTTTTCCTGTATGAACGAAACCACACAAAAAAAATAGTTGTTTTTTCTCCGTTTTTTATATAGCACTATGGTACTCGTTGGAAAGATAGTAAAACGCTCGTTAATTTGGTGTAATATTTTTCTTTAAAAAATCTCGTATAAAAAAGATATTAAAGTTTAAATATTATGGGAGGAAAGATAAGAGAGAAGAATCCAATTTTATTTTTAAATTATTTTTTTCCTAAAATATCTCAATGCCACATGGGATGATACATGGCACACTCAAGGAGGAGAATGTCTCTTTGAGTGCCATGTCATTAAAATGACTTTGGTTTATTATTTCAACATCGTAGATAAGAACCTGGTTTAAAAGAAAAAACATGATTAATGAATAACATGAACACTTTGTGTTTTTTTTCCTGTGTGAACGAAACCCCACAAAAAATAGTCGCTTTTTCTCCGTTTTTTATATAGCACTATGGTACTCGTTGGAAAGATAATAAAACGCTCGTTAATTTGGTGTAATTTTTTTCTTTAAAAAATCTCGTATATAAAAATATATTAACGTTTAAAAATTATGGGAGGAAACATAAGAGAGAAAAATTTAAATTTGTTTTTAAATTCTTTTTTTCTTAAAATAATTCAATTTAATTTTAGTAGATTAGGTTTTATATTATTATTTGTTTTTTTTTTTAATTTGCCACATGGCATGACACATGGCACACTCAAGGAGGAGAATGTCTCCTTGAATGCCATGTCATTAAAATGGCTTTCTTTTATTATATATATAGATCCGGATTTTTAAACTGTAATCCGAAGCTAGCATGGGTTTCCTTCTTTCCACCCCTTCAACATTATCATTTGATTACCTTCATATTGTTTTATATGGTTTCACTATTAGTTTGTTAATGACACAAGTAGATAGACATGAGGTTACTTAACCTAGTTATTATATCGCTATTATAATAATTCAGTTTATTATTCTTTTAAGATCTATAAGATGTATAATTGTTAAACTGTGTAACACATGGTTACTTAACCTAGTTATTATTATTGCTATTATAATAATTCACTTTAGTATTCGGTTAAGGTCTACAAGATGTTCAATTGTTAAGTTGTATAACACGTGGTTACTTTCCCACATTTATCTTGTACACTAACTTTAATTCAAATATTAATTTTTAATGCCTACAATATAGGAATATACATGTTAAATACTAATGCTTAAATAATATTATGAAATTATAATTTTCTTGTTTTTCTTTGCTAATAAAATAATAAAATTAATTTATAAATTTTATACTTCTCTCTTCTGTCAAATAATAAAACTAAATCTTAATTTTCTCACACCTCTTATTTATTTATTATTTATTTTCTCAACAATTTCTTTTAGTTTCTCAACTTCTGAATAATCATTTCATATTTATTGATCTAAGGTTGTGAAATACAAAAGCTTCTAAGTTCTAACCAAAGCAAAACGTTATAGTAAGTAAATATCACATAAAAGTTCATTTTTAAACAAATATCTCAACGATTGTATAGTTAACCGTTTATATTATGTTTAATTCGTGTAATACACGGGTTTATTCAACGGGGTTGTGGATTCATACACCCATACTTTAGGATTCATACACCTTGGCCCACACCACACACCAATAGAAAGCTACCACATACCAGAATGTGATGTCATACACCCTAATTATGATGTCACGAGATGTATAAATCCTAGAACCCTTATTCAACATGTGTTTTAAAGATGTAACATTTTTTTATACTTAGTATATAAAATTACTAGGTTAGAGTCCCGTGGGGACCCACGGTTTACCCGAAAGTAAAATGAAAAAAAAAGTAGGAAAATAAGAATTGTATTATGCAATTTGTTTTGGTTACTAAATGTTTGATAATGCAATATGTATGAATTTTGATGTTAAATGCAAAATGTCATCTAACAGTTTAATGTAACGAACTGATGGATATATCGAGTAAGTAATGTTTAATTTAACAACTGCAAACTACGTAGCATACTATCACAATATCACACATTACATCATTTGGGTAATATCTATATTCTAATCATAACTAAGCTTAAGCATACAATATCATTTAGTTGGTGCTTAACGAAATTCAACCAATATCACATCATTTGGGTGATATCTATATTCTAATCATAACTAACTAACTAAGACTAAGCATATAACACTTATCATTTAGTTGGGGCTTAACAAACTTCAACTAATGGTCCATTTTCATTACTTCAATCAAAATCTTCCAAGTCTTGCTCATTGATAGCTGATTTTTCACCTTCGAAGTTGTTATCATTGTCATCACGATTCTCGGTGTGCAGCTCATTTTCAATAATTTTTGAAAACCTCTATCATTGTATTCCATATTTGTGTTCTACATAAAATATAGTTGTTGTAAAGATATGGATACAATGATAAGTAAATCAAGAAAATGGGTCCAATGTTAAATTTTACATGTTATCTCTCTAATTGTTAAAACCGATTACATAGCTAAAAAACAACTAATAAGAAAATGGGTCCAATGTCACCTGCTGTAATATAAATTTCCTATATTTTATTAAAAAATAGACACCAAAAGGATCAACCCCAGACCCATTTCAACATGTAGCCAAAAGGACCCATTGTACACACTTTAGGCAACTTTTGACATGTTACAAAATGCCGCCAAAAAAGTCATTATTTAAACTGTGTAAATATAGTACTGAACAATTAAAAATTTTAATAAATAACATCAAAATCATAATCAATCAATCAATACAATCAATGACATTAAAATAATCTGTGTCTGTATATTAAAACTAAGGTCGTAATATTAGTAATAGCATTGAAAATTATCTTAAATACATTATATATTTTAGGAAACTGTTAAAATAATCCGCGTCTGAATATTAAAATTAAGGTCGTAATATTAGTAATATTCCTATTAGTAATATTTAATTCGGTCAATTCGGTAAATAATAAATAAATAAGCTTAAAAATCGTAATATATAACATTAAATTCGGTCAATTAATATTAATTTCATTAAAACTCATAATAAATAACATTAAAAAATGAATAAATCATATTAATTGCAGGCAAGACCAATAATAATTCATAAAGATAGATTAAACATAATTTCGTAGTAATATTAATATAAATAAATGAGATTAAAAAATCGTAATAAATAACATTCAATTCGGTCATTTATTATTAATGTCAATTAATATTAGTAATATATTTGGTCAACAATATTATTTTTAAGAATAGTAAAACTAAAATCGTAATATTAGTATTAATATTAGTTAGTATAAGTAATTAGTAATATATTCGTAAAAATAGTAGTAGAAAAATTTAATTCAGTCAATAAGATATAAATGGGATTAAAATTAAAAATCGTAATATTAGTTTTAGTATTAGTAATATATTCATAATTTAATTCGGTCAATAAGAAATAAATGAGATTAAAATAAAAAAATCGTAATATTAGTATTAGTATTACTAATATATTCGTAAATTAATTCGGTCAATTCGGTCAATAATAAATAAATGAGCTTAAAAATCGTACTATATAAGATTAAATTCGGTCAATTATTATTAATGTCATTAAAACTCATAATAAATAGCATTAAAAATGAATAAATCCTATTAATTGCAGGCAAGACCAATAATAATTCGATATGAATAGTAATAAAAATAATATTAAACATAATTTCATAAAGATAGATTAAACATAATTTCGTAGTGAGTAATATTAATATAAATAAATGAGATTAAAAAATCATAATAAATAACATTCAATTCGGTCAATTATTATTAATGTCAATAAATAACATTAATTCTAACATACTAAAAATACATTAAAAATCATCAAATCGTAGTAAACATAAATTCGAAGAAAGTAATATAAATAAATGAGATTAAAAATTTTAATAAATAACATTAAATTTGGTCAATTATTATTAATGTCAATAAATAATATTAAACATCTTAATAAATAACAGTAAAAATGAATAAATCTTATTAATTGCAATCATAATTCGTAAACATAGTAGTATAAATAAATGAGATTATAAATCTTAATAAATAACCTCAAAATCGTAATCAATAATTCAAATAAATTACATTACAGACATAAAAATTCGTAATTTAAATTTGAAAACAATGACTTCTTGTGGTGGAACCTCAGTAACAAACAGCCTGTGCTGGATTGAACACCATTATAAAAAATAAACCAATACATTAGATGTTAATATATGTAGGTTTTTAGTATAAATTATAAAAAATCAACCTATACATTAGTTATGATTTTTTTTAAAGATGAGTATGTTAAATATATGTTTATGTATTATTACTCAAGAGTGATTTATACAAATTAACATACGTGTATGTAACATCTATGAAATTTAAGTACACTGATAGTATAAATCGGATGACTTTGTGTATATATATGTAGATTGATGTCGTATACTTAATAATATATGAGAATATAAAATATTTTTGCATATGGCATATAATTTTATTTTTGAAATTTGAATTCATATAACTTGAGTTGGTGATTTTCTAAATCAGCATAAACTATTATGGTAAACTGAAATTCGTATTAATGTTAATATAAATTAATGAGATTAAAATTTAAAAAATAGTAATAAATAACATTAAATTGGGTCAATTATTATTAATGTAAATAAATAACAATCATTCAGATTCAGTGACATTAAAGTCGGTCAATTATTATTAATGTAAATAAATAACAATCATTCAGATTTAATGACATTAAATTCGGTCAATTATTACAATAATATTACACATAATTTCGAAATAAATGAGAGTTATTATGGTAAACTGAAATGCGTATTAACATTAATATAAATTAATGAGATTAAAAATAAATGAGAGTTATTATGGTAAACTGAAATTCGTATTAATATTAATAATCAATCATTCATAATAAAAAATAAATGAGAGTTATTATGGTAAATAAATGAGACTTAATAATCAATGATATTAAAAATTAAAAATAAATGAGAGTTATTTCGAAAATAAATGACGTTAATAATCATTCAGATTCAGTGACATTAAAGTCGGTCAATTATTATTAATATAAATAAATAACAATCATTCAGATTTAATGACATTAAATTCGGTCAACTATTACAATAAAATTAAACATAATTTCGAAATAAATTAGAGTTATTATGGTAAACTGAAATTCGTATTAACATTAATATAAATTAATGAGATTAAAAATAAATGAGAGTTATTATGGTAAACTGAAATTCGTATTAATATTAATAATCAATCATTCATAATAAAAAATAAATGAGAGTTATTATGGTAAATAAATGAGACTTAATAATCAATGATATTAAAAATTAAAAATAAATGAGAGTTATTTCGAAAATAAATGACCTTAATAATCATTCAGATTCAAATTCAGATTCAGTGACATTAAAGTCGGTCAATTATTATTAACGTAAATAAATAACAATCATTCAGATTTAATGACATTAAATTCGGTCAATTATTACAATAATATTAACCATAATTTCGAAATAAATTAGAGTTATTATAGTAACTGAAATTCGTATTAACATTAATATAAATTAATGAGATTAAAAATAAATGAGAGTTTCTATGGTAAACTGAAATTCGTATTAATATTAATAATCAATCATTCATAATCAAAAATAAATGAGAGTTATTATGGTAAATAAATGAGACTTAATAATCAATGGTATTAAAAATTAAAAATAAATGAGAGTTATTTCGAAAATAAATGACGTTAATAATCATTCAGATTCAAATTCAGATTCAATGACATTAAAAATTAAAAATAAATGAGAGTTATTTCGAAAATAAATGAGGGTTAAATTGATTAATAATCAATCATTCATAATAAAAAATAAATGAGAGTTATTATGGTAAACTGAAATTAATGAGATTAAAAATTAAAAAATAGTAATATTATCACTCTGATCTGCCACTTTTAATTCTTGTTGATCATGTAAATTAATGAGATTAAAAATTAAAAAATAGTAATAAATAACATTAAATTCGATCAATTATTATTAATGTAAATAAATAACAATCATTGAGATTCAAACTTCATATTCAATGACATTAAATTCGGTCAATTTTATTAATGTAAATAAATAACTGTCATTCAGATTCAATGACATTAAATTCGGTCAATTATTACAATAATACTAAACATAATTTCGAAATAAATGAGAGTTATCATGGTAACTTTGAAGAAACATAATTTCGAATCTTTTTTGAAAATTAAATAGGCATATGTACATCAAAATAACAAACATACCAAAACTGTTGCCGAAGGGTCATGCAATACCTTGAAGAATTGAGAACCATTATGATAAGACCTAATAACGTTTGTGTCTTCGGATCAAATCCTGTTTTTCAAATGTTAAAACATAGCATTACTAAATCCGATCGAATAGTAAATCTGATTCAATATATGTCTAAAAAACCGTGATGACAATAATAAAATTATCATAAATCCGATTGAACGCAATCCTTATTATCCCTTTATCACAAATCCGATTGAATATGTGTTTATCACAAATATGTTCATCACAAATCCGTTTCATTAGAACATGTGATAAACACAAGAATGATTTCAAATGGTAATTAGATTCGGAAATATTAAAAAGAATAAAAAGAATAACAATAGGAATTGATAGTATCTTTGTTATCCCTTTATCACAAATGCGATTGAATATCTGTTTATCACAAATCCGTTTCATTAGAACATGTGATAAACACCAGAATGATTTCAAATGGTTATTAGATTAGGAAATATTAAAAAGAATAAAAAAAAATAACAATAGGAATCGATAGTATCTTTATTATCACTTTATAATAAATCCGATTGAATATGTGTTTATCACAAATCCGTTTATCACAAATCCGTTTCATTAGAACATGTGTTTAAGAAGAATGATTTCCACGTAAAAGAATAAGAATTTTCATTCAGTTTGATTTGTTCTTAATAATGTTAACAATAAGAAAAAGTCAAAATAATAATAAGAATCAACATTAGAAGAGTAATATGGATGTTTACCTTTAATCGGTTGTGGATAATCAACAAATGATGCAAGATGAAGAAGAGAGATTGAAAGATTTGTTAGGAATTAGGAAGAATAGGAGAGTTTTGATATGGAGAATGAAAAAAAAAATAAAAGAAAAAGGGTTTTATAGTCATAATTTCGGAGCTCCATATTGGTTGTTGGATCCTAGAGGCCCTCTCTAAGGCTTCTATTCGACCCAAGTGACCTCAATTATTATATAGATAGATATTTATTTTAATTCGTATCATGCATGATTTATAAGCTACTATATAATATATAACATAACAAAAAATAAAAGCAAAAAATAATAAAAAACTAATATATTAGTGCCCATAGAGCAACGCATTACCACGTGCATTAACAAGCATTTTTACTGTTAACGAAACCTTTCACCTTTCAGTATCAGATCTATCCAACTTGTTCCAGCGTTAAACCAAAAGAGTGGCCGGTTAAATTGCGTTAAAAAAAATTATTATTATTATAAAAAAAATCTATATCTATATCATATAATATTCTGTTCTTAAAGCTTAGTGCTCAATTACCACGTGCTCTTATAAAGACGTGTACCAACAGCGTACCTCACTGCCACGTCACCACCCCTGTACTATAAATACTTTGACTTTGCTACTTCACAACTCCTCATATTCAAAAAAAATCATAAACACTAATAATATGACAAACGAAGATCTCACAGCCACCGTCGGCCACCACCAACTGCCGCTGACGTCACCGCAACCGCCATGGAGACTCACCAATGATGAAGAGGTTTCTACTATGGTTAATGCTTTAAAGAATGTTATAATGGGAGTCTCCAGTTCAAGGAACCATAATGGATATGATTTGAGAATATTATCTCCAGCTTATTCAACCGTCACCGGATCCAAAAAACAGAGGATGCTCTGTTTTGGACCCGGTGATGGTTGAGAGTTGTACGGTTTGTAAGGTTAATGGGTGTCTTGGGTGTGATTATTTTCATGATGATATTAATAATAATATTAATAATTTGCATGGTGGTGGTGGTGGCGGTGGCGGTCCGATTAAGAAAAAAAAGAAGAATTATAGAGGAGTGAGGCAGCGGCCTTGGGGAAAATGGGCTGCAGAGATAAGGGACCCACGCAAAGCTGCGCGGGTCTGGTTAGGGACATTTGAGACCGCGGAAGCAGCAGCTCGGGCTTATGACCGAGCTGCTATAGAATTCCGCGGTCCCAGGGCAAAGCTTAATTTTTCTTTTACGGATTACACTGACTCGGCATTGATGGAAAATGATCAACGAGTGTCACACCAGAACGAAAAGAGAAAGAAGGCGGAAAGAGGCAATCAATGGAAACCCGAGTTGGACGGAGAAACCGTGGTGAAGGGGAAGAAACAGGTTATTGAAAATGATTTTATGGAAGGGATTGGGGAAGAAGATGTTGAAGAATGGATGATGAATATGATGATGGAGATTAATGGGGAGTCTTCTGATTCAAATCATGGTGGAAGTATTTATAGTGTTTGATCCATGATTAGAATTAGAAGATAGTTTAACCAGTAAATTGGTGTAGTTATAAACGGTTGATAATCGTTTTTGTTGATTGTAGTGTTGCAATCACTATTTTGTTTGTAAAAGAACATGAATGTAATTTTTATCCGGTTCGGTTTCGGTTTTGATCCGACTAGCCGGTTTGTTATGATTATATTTACGACACTATATAAAACTACATTTTTTGTTACTAACATACTTTTATCGTAAAAACTTTTACATGTTTAGTGCAAATATAGATCTATTACATAAGTTTAACATTACAAGTTTGGTTCGGTTTTACTTATATAGGCTAACCAAAGCTTCATAACCATAACCATAATCATGACCATAACCGCTTGTTCGGTTAAAAAAATTCATAACCATAGTCATTGGTTCGGTTATCCGTTAAAATCAATTCAATTAAGCCGGTTAGGTTTGGTTATCGATTATGATTTGTTAATTTGCTCACCGTAGTGTATGTTTGTTCCGAAATAGGCAAATAGTACTTTCACTAGTCCTAGTTTGGGGAAATAGAAAATAAAACATATTTTTAAAGTAACAATTAATTACTATTAAAATAAAATTATTTAACTTAAAATATGTATTATCTAATAACTGTACATAAGTCTAGCTAATTTACGACGTGACGATAATTAAAATTGAAGCATGTGTTTTTTTAAGTAAATAATAATATATGGTACAATATCTCGAGGAATCGACTAAGCTCCAATGCTGGTAACCCGTTAATTTGAAAATTCCTTCGCTTTTTGTTTTAGTTTTATCATATTAAAATAATATAACTATTAGCATTATGTCTTTTCTGTCTTATATATTCTTTTATTATACTATAATAACATAGCTTTGAATTTGAACAGTAACCATGGCATGGCAATTTCGTAATTATAAAGATTTTTAGGGGTATTTTGATTATTTGATTGGTCCACACGTTTTATTGGCGAGCTTCCACGCAAATCTGTACGTGTCATCTTTTCTCACACGTGCCTAGCCACGTGTCTTTACCTGTTGTTTAACACAAAACCATTAACCTGAAATCCCCTTTCTTGAGAGAATTACATAAATCGAGAGAGATAAACAAGAAGAAATTGTGACATCGATGACGCCAGTGAAGATGAATGGGTGATGCCGGAGAGGAGAGACAGAGTGTGTAGACATTGAAGACAAGCAGCGTCGCCCTGGACCTTTAGTCGTTTAGCCATGGACCTTCGGCTGAAAATTTATTTCAAGTTATAAAATATCTTTTCTTTCTTTGGTTCATCCTAGCAGCAGAAGCAAGCAGTAGAACAGGTAGACACTACAATCATTGTCGATTATTTCTTGGATGCATGTTTGGTTTAGCCCAGGTTTTAATGTTTGTTCTAATTTTTTTTTTCGTCTTTTTTTCCCGCAGCAGCAGAACCAGGCACATTAGCAGGTACAAATGTCGGTGAATTTTGGGTTGCATGTTTGGTCCAGCTTATGTTTTAATGTTTCTTGCAAATATAGTGGTTCTTATTGAAAGAACATGATCTTTAAAATATGTTTTTTTGGAGTTAACGGTTTTAAAATCTGATTTTTGATGTTATGTTCTTATGTTTTTAAAATGTGGCATTTTTAATCTGTTTTGATAGGTTTGTTTCTTGATCATGTATCTAAGTTCATGTTTTAATGTTTCTTGCAAATATAATGGTGGTTATTTGAAGAACCTGATCTTTAAAATATGTTATTTTGGTGTTCTTTGTAACTTCAAGGTTTAATGTTTGTTGCAAATATAACGGTTTTAAAATCTGTTATTTTGGTGTTATGTTTTAAGCTTTTAAAATGTGATGTTTTCAGTCTGTGATGTCATTTTGGTATGTATGTTCATGTTTTACTGTATTTTTTTATTGAGAAAGTTGATTTTCAAACTCTTAGTATTTGAGGCAGATTGTTATCGAGTACTAATTGAATAAGCGAATCATATACCTTAGCATCTAAACGCCTAAGCGCCTACGCGACTAAGCGCCTAGGCGTCTAAGCGAGTAGGTGTCTAAGTGAATTAGCTGCAAAGTAAGTTGGATGATTTTTGTATGTATGTCATGTTTGATGACGCCTATGCGCCTACGCGAGTAAGCGCCTATGCGTCTAAGTGAATCAAGCGTTACAGTTCGTTCAGCTTAATTAAGTAAACCGTATCATAACTTTTTTTATTTGATGACGCCTATGCGCCTACGTGACTAAGCGCCTATGCGTCTAAGTGAATCAAGCGCCTAAGCGCCAGTCGGATGATTTTTCGTATGGCTCAATCTAGGTTAAAATCTGTTTGTTATATAAATCTAAATCATAACAAAAACCCAAAAAAGATTGTTTATGATCTTTGTTCATGGGAGTAATTTACTCTTGATATGGATTGGTAGGAGTCTCGATATATTGATATGAAATCTGTTTGGAAGTTTGCTTGTCTTTCTTGATGATTTTGTTTTATTCCTACCACACCTACTTTGATTAAAGAAGTTGCTGGGTGTATAATCTGCAATAGACATTGAGGAATGGCTGATATTAGGTCAACATGGGTACATGTATAATGTGGAAATTGTTTAGAAAAAGCATGGAATTGTAGATGTTGATTAAAACTCAATACAAATTATTGCATGAATTTTTGTAGGCTTCAAGAACAATATAGCTAACTTACAGTTACTCGGAAATGATAGTCGAGTTGTCGTTAAACGTCGCGGAACTATACTAACTAACCGCCACGTCGTCAACCAGGTCTCTTTGATTTTTTTGTATACGCCCATTGTGATATCGTAACTCATGATATCTTTGATTGTGTGTTTTGTAGGTTCTATGACAACTGAAGCTATGTTTGTTAATCGTGAAGAGATTCCGGTTTATCCGATATATAGTGATCCTGTGAGTTTGTTGGTTAATTGATCATTTATGTACTGTTTATTCACACTTGCTGGTTATGACAATATTATTACAGTAATATATTATGCTTTTGTTATTTGCAATTAATACGTTCATGATTTCGGATTCTTTCGATATGATACGGCTGTGGTTAAGTTTTTGAGCTATGAGGGGATTCTTCTTGCTCCTGAAGCTGCTTCTGTTAGAGTTGTTCCGATCATATATGAAGTAGAGTTCATGACTCAACGGCAACATAATATAAGAAATTCTTCATTTTGTTTGTTGTTAATAGTTTAGACGGGTTTGATAAAGAGTCAAGAATGGTATGTATAAAACCGGTTATTGTTTGTTTATAAAATATTGTTGCGAAGCGTGGATGGAAACCCGATTGTCTTTCGCGCAACGCGCGTTATAGAATACCACTAGTTGATATAGCATTGTATCTTTTCTGTCTTATATATTCTTTACGTACTAGAAATAATTATATATGTGTTGACACCATTATGTGTTCTCACATCTTTCTTGAGTATCATTAACAGCCACGACTAATCACAGAGTTAAAAGAATAAGTGTGTGTAAACAGAAAAAGATTCTAACATTTTTCTTAAAGTATCATTATGATTGCTTTGATTTTTCATATAAATAATAAAAATATTACAGCTGAATAGATTCTTAAAATGTTCTAAATAATCCGTTAATAATTTCAAAAATTGATATATATCATTAGGAGTCCGGCGAACCCGAATTTGACACCGGTGCCTACTACCTCACGGTAGTACCGTCGTTGATGGTGGGGATAATGAGGTAGGTACCGTTTATAAGTTTCATCCAACGAATTGAGTAAATATGTTGGTTGTTGTGCAAAGACTATAATGTTGAATTGTTGTTGGCTTCGTATTTTTTTTTTAAATTTTTTCCTAAAATTACTAGTATGTATGTATACAATTAGTATTTATGTATGTCATAGAAGACATCACGTGAAAGTTTACAATGGTTTTTTTTTTTTGCAATGCCATAATTAAGTTATATGAAAAAGAGTTTTTACAAAGACCGACAAGTCACGACATTGTATGTTTGTGTGAAGCACATGAAGAAATACATCACTTTCCTGTTATGATCGGTAGCATCGACTGTACATATTTAGTTTGGCGAGCGTGTCCTATGGAATTATGAGAGGTGATCATCAATACCCTACTATCATGCTAGAAGCGGTTACATCACAAATATTTATGGTTTTGGCATGTTTTTTTTTGTCCACCTGATTCACTCAACGACGTCAATGTTCTCCAACAGTCTCAACTTTTTTCTCACACAACGAAACCGAACCGCGCCGAAGTGTGCATAATATTGCACAACATGATCTTAAAGGACAAAGGACGTTCAACATCACCGGTCCACATAATGGACCCGTAGTCGATCTAGTGTTCTACCCTAATGCCCTTGCTGAGTTGAAAGACCCATACAAAGATCTACGCCACCTCAAAGTGGAACGGATTCGGTATGGTTTTTCGTAATCTGTTTATTTAGTATTTTTTTTAATTTATGTGCACTCGCATTTTTATAGTTTAAGTAAATGTAAGTTTTCTTATTTGAATAAAATGTTTATTTAAAAAACAATAAAAAAATATTTCAAAATAATGTTGCCTTTAAATTTATGTTTAAGGTGAATTAGTGAAGTGAATTAATATCACAGTTAAGGGTAGTTCACTAAAGGTGGGGATGGTGCCCATCCCCTTAGAAACCATTAAAATTTCCATCAATTAGTATTAGGGTTGTTCAGGAGTTGAGCAGAGCGGCTTGTTTAGAATCGAGTCAAAGACCAAGCGAGCATTCTTCGAGCGCAAATTTTTCCCGAGCGAGCGTTCGAGCAAGAATCAAGCCGAGAGTAATTTTGACAACCATAAAATTAAGATGTTGCCTTCGATGATTTCATTTTCGGGTGACAACTAAGGTCAAACTGTCCGATAGCAACACTAATATTGAGATCCTAGTGTCCGAGGATGAGGCTTAAGTTGAGACTGGTGAGGCGATCAGTTAACGCAGAGAACAATTGGGAGGTATTTCGATTTGCAGAGCACATCGATTATAGAGTGAAATTGATGGTTATGTTGTGTTTTAACCAGATATGCTAGATAGTTATGAGAGGTTTTTAATTGAAGATCCATACTAATGATTCAAACAAACCAATTGAATTCAAATTAGGAATCGAATACGACAGGAAATTCAAATTTTCATAGTCGAATGGAATTAGGTCGTAATTGATAGTGAAGCGCTTTTCTGGTGTTTGAATACATTAAGTTAGTGGAAATATCGAATAAGAGGGGTTTTGTGTATGAAAAATTGTGGGTTACGTATCAAAAGTGATGCTGACGTGTCAAAAGTTGTCTATGAACATATGTTCAAAAGTCAACTGTTTTAAAGGTCTGTTTCATATGGTCAAGTATTATTGGAAATCTCTTAATGGATGGCAGTTGCGTGAGAACAGTTGTTTACGACTTAACAGATGTTGTAAAACAGTATATAAATTATAATGAGTTCCCCATTACAGAGTTTATGTGAGAACATCTATTGATAACTCAACATACGTTGTAAAATAGAGTATGCAGTTTAATGATTAAGATAATGGTTACAAAAATTTGCCATTATAAAAAAAACTTATTTTGTTATTTTTCTGTTCCTATTTTGTTTCAATCTATATAAAATTAGGAAATCTTAACAGTTGTTTTTTTACTATATTTAAAACGAGGGAATTTCAACAGTCTTTTTTCAACTTTATATTCCTTCAAACATTGTCACATTCCTACTTTCTATCTCAGATGCATAATGATATGTTGTTCAAATTCATTTCAAGAAGTCTTCTTAAAGATTCTTACAATCGAAGAAAAATCATTTACCAGCAATTTTGTTGTAAAGATGTTGGAATTGGTGTTTTCGGAAGATTTTTAGAACCAATGTTGGTACGTCCATGTCTTGGTTATAGATAGACAACATATATATATAGGAAAACCATATGTTTCGATCTATATAAAGAATGGCAATTAGTGATTGTCAACGTTTTTTGTGATTATATTTAATGCAATTGTGTTAGTTGTTGAATTCCCTACTTCATTTGTTTTGTGTTTTGTTAGAAAACTTCATTTATGTGAACAACTGTATTCGAATATTGTTAATTTCGTACTTGATATTAATCCAGTATTTTACATGTATTTAGATTTGTTGTTTTAAAAGATTTCTCTTCTCTATTTAGTTTTTAACTCAATATTTTAATGAAATTATGTTATTCAAATAATAAGTAAACACATGTGGTAAGCAGTATTTAGAATAAATTAAACATACTCTAAAGTCTGATACACTTTGTATAAAAATACCTGTTGACATGTGAACAGTCGTTATAAAACAGAGTATACAACAAGTTGAAAATATCTATAACTATGAGTACTATATAATGGGTCAAAGTTATTATTATTTTAGTTCTTTAATATTAAAAATAAGTATTATACACAATAAATTAGTGTCATTTTCTAAATAAAATAATCTAGATTCTTCATTTCTATAGTAGGTCTTATAGACTCTTAGCTGTTGTCACTGCAAATAATAATTACCACGTTTGAAACTTAGTGTTGAAAATGACGTCTTATTTTTTATATATTTTGTAGTTAAATAATGTATATTATCAGTAGTAATTATCAATTTAAACAGTAGTCCAGATGGATTTACATTGACATACACAGACGTATAAAGTTTCCAAGAATAATGAATTTCGGTATTCAGATGAAATCTTCCTAATAGAAATTTTGAGTAAAAGTGTCGTTGATGAAAAATTCTTTAAGTCACTTCATGTTGTAAGTTGGTTTTACTCTCATGACTTTGATGTAGTAATAGTTAACTATGAAAATGGTTTTGAAAAATTATTCCTCCGAGATAAAATAGAGTATTCCGATGATTTGGAGTTTCTTGAAGAACTTGAGTAGAAAACAATGAGCAACATTAATCGGAATACATTTCATCTTAATCTGGAACAAATGATCAGAGCAAGGATAGTGTATTTGAAGGAGAAGTTGGAACAAGTTATGGAAGAATGAATATCTTATTGGAGTTCAATTGATGAAGATGATCAAATTTAAATCTTTTTATATGTTTGCATTTTCAAATAAGAATATTATTATATTGTAGTTAAATGATGAAGAAAAACAGACAAACCATTTATAATTATTCCTTAGAAGTTTTAAAATAGAGTACTCCAATGATTTGGAGTTTCTTGAAGAAGTTGACCAGAAAACAATGAGCAACATTAATTGGAATACATTTCATCTTAATCTACAACAAATTATCACGGAAAGGATAGTGTATTTAAAGGAGAATGTGGAAGAAGTTATTTAAGAATCAATATCTATTGGAGCTCAACTGATGAAGATGATGGAATTTAAATGTTTTTATATCTTTTGCATTTTCAAATATGAATATTATTGTAATGTAGTTATTTTGCTTATTATATTTATGCTTTGTGATTGAAAAGTATATTAATGTCAAACTGGATATTTATTATATGTAAAACTTCTAAGGTATAATGACAAATGCTTTGCCTGTTTTTCGTCATCATATATTAAACATATCAAGATTTAATTTATCAACTTGAAAAGATTTCTGTAATATAACTTTATAGTGATACTTTAATAACAAGTTTAATCGTGAAATAAACTCATGCTTTTATTTTCTTCTACAGATTACACAATCCGCTGGTAAATACTGAAAGACTTTTGTGTGACAACAATTTTTCAGTACTCGACAGATGTTATAAAAAGGCCCAAAAATAATGATTACGGTTTTGTAGTTACATATTTAATAATATTATTTTATTATTGTTGTTGTGTTGCAATTGTGTTTTATTCTATTAAAAATAAATAAAAAGTACCAAAAGTAAGTTGCAACTTTATATTTACTTGAAATCCAACTGATAAAGTTGAAAACCAACTAGACAAATAGTTAGTATATTCATCCTATAAAAGGGTAGGAATTTCCAATATTCATTTTCCATTTATATATATTCTTTTAACTGTTCTCACTTTACATCTCTCCATTCCATATACATAATGATATCACTTTGAAATGTGTTTCCACAAATTTTTCGAAAGATTCTTACAATCAAAGGAAAATAGATTACCAACAATCCGTTGGTAGAGAAGTTGGAACTGATGTTTTTCAATGATTCTTACAATCAAAGAAAAACATCAATCCGTTATTACTATATTTATTCAGTTCATATTTTCAATCGTTAAGCTTTCTAGAACTGGATGATATTATATACGAGCAAGAAAGATCGTTTTCTTGGATTTGGTTGTTAGAACATTTTTATTTATGTTTCGTTGTATTTTTATGTAGTTTGTAAACTCAAACATTGTAATTCTGATGTTATTAAAGTAGTTTTTTTAGAGATATTTGTATTTTTTTTTCTTTTACAATTCTTTCCACTTTGTATTTATTTTTGTTAAATTAAATATTTAACTCCAATTATAAATTGTTTGTTTTTAATATCTGTTGTTCTAGCACATATTTTCATTCGTCTGTTGATTTTTGTCTTCGTGGTTGTAGCTTGTAACAGCCTTAGTGTTGTGAATTGCAAATTCAATGATTATGATATTGAGGTTAGTGTATTTTGCAATTAGACGTAAGAATAATAATTTAAAATCATAACAACATAATTTACATTTAAAATTAATTTAAATATAAATTAGCAGATGTTTAAGAAATATTGATGGACGGTTATTAAGTAACGATTTTTAGATAACCATTGTTACTCACGTCTTTTTATCGAATGATGTACTAATACATTTTTTATTCGTATATTGGAAATAAACTCAAGTGTAAAAATTCAGTATTTTGCAATCAAACTAAAATTAATAATCAGTACTTTGCAATCAAATTATGTATTAATACATCTTTTTTTTATTTGTATATTGGAAATAAAGTCAGAACATCTTTTTATCAAATATAATATACTTATATTTATTATCTTTAGTTACTTATATAAATAAAAAATAAAACAACCTTTTCATGCCCAATTTAGATAAGACAGAAATTAAATAATTATTTATAATATAAAAAACGTTAAAACATCATATGTTCATATTTCTACAAATATTGGTAAATAGTATTTGTGTTTGTCATGAAATTTGAATTAAAAAAAAGAATTTCAACAGTTGTTTCAGTGAGAAAATAAACAAATTAATACAGTATGTATTCAAGATTAATAAAAGCGAATTGTAGTTAATAGATTCACTATACTTAATTCATTGTACTTAATAGATTCATTGTGGTTAATGCATTGTTTTTACTATAAAACTCGATTTTCATCTCTTTGTATAGCACATTATTCAAATATTACCTTCTATATCTGCAAAGGTTTATCAATCTTATAAAAATCTTATTAACATGGATTCCAGCAGTAGCCAATGGTCAAAAATGTCAGAGATTCAGAAAATTATTTTGGAATGTTTTAAAGAGGATGAAGAGTTGGAGATTCTTCAAGTTATTGAAGGTACTACTCGCCTAGGGGTGAGCAGATTTGGTCCGGACCGAAAAAAAACCGAGTCCGACCCGAAAATACCAGAAAACCGAACGGGTCTGATGTTCCGGGTATGTATTCGGTCCTGTTAATTACATCTTTCCGGGTCTCGGGTCGGGTCGGTCCAAGAACCGGGTGAAGCCAACACAAAACCGAAAGAACCGAATTAAGTTATTTAATTAAACTAACTGTTAGTTTTTATAGGCGCCAAATGGGCCTAAAGTCCTAAACCTAATACAATTACATAATATAGGTAAGAATATAAACCCACATATATAACCTAATATACATATGCAAATCATATCTTCAATCTTCTAAGGGGCTGCTGACTGCTGTCGATAATCAACCTGCAAGAAACAAGAGGCTGCGATCAGAAAGGTATCTTCTAAGGGGCTGCTGACCTGCTGTCGATTACTCAATGACCTTCCATTGTTTATGTTATATTTATATTTTGGAATTTGGATGTTCAATAGTATTGAATCAATACTGAATCCATGAAAGCATATTGCATACTGAATTATGATTAGTATTGAATCAATACTGTACAGACACATATCATTACCTTGTTAGCAGAACAGATGATTGGTCGGGTCGGGTCATGGACAGTGGACCGACTGGAACCGGCAATTAAGGAACCGAAGACCGGACCGGTTTATAGGGTATGATTTCGGTCCTTGTTTTATATATTTTTCGGGTCTCGGGTCGGGTCGGGTTTGGTCGGGTTGGGTCGGGTTTGGACCTATGCTCACCCCTATACTCGCCTGCTTGAACATCACATATGGAAGACCAACCTCAAATTTAATCAGGTCATTGCTACGGATGTTTCAAGTGAAAGATGGATGGTCTCTTCATTTCTACTGGAAAACATAAGATCAAATGAAAAGTTCAGTGAAGACATACAAAAAATATGTATGTCTTACCGAAACTTTCTTAAGAGAAGAACAAGAGATTGAAGGAATTGTTGAATACTACAGATTAGTTATTTAAATGTATTTTATATTATTATCATTCTAAATACATTGAATTTTTTATTTTATATATTATGTCAGCTCTATATAATGGTTTATACTTATTTGATGAAAAAAATAGCAATTTCAGTATATCAATGGTCAATTGTTAAAGTCAACAGGGGATTGGTCTTAAGCAAACAACCATTAAAAATCTATGTGATGTCATTGTTAGCAGCAACTGTTTAATGCAGCATGTGTTTGAAAGAAACCGTTTTAATTAACAACTGTTTGATTCAACACTGTTTTACAAACAGGTGTTTTAAAAAATATGCTTAGTTGAGGCACTGCTTTTGAACAAATGGTACCAAATACAGACAAACAGTTGCACTTATTAAACATCTGATCAGTATTTTTAAAGAGCTTTAGTCGTCTGTAGATTTATATTTTGCGTTGTTGTAACAGTTGCAGTTATTAAACATCTGATCAGTATTGTTAATTGGTATCGTGAAAGGAACAGACGTTACGAAATACAGTTTTTCTTTTTAACAATAGATCGATGATTAATTTGGGGTTTACTAAACAAACCATAAAAAGTTGGTATGTTTATGTTTTTTTAAGAAATAAACAGACACCACTAAACTGGTCTTCTTGGCAGCAAACGATTGGCTTCTTAATGTTGGTTTCACTAAACAGGCCTTAAGATAGGACTCGGTCTCCCGTGTGTTTTTCACGGAATTTCACCGAGTTATTATTATTAGGTGGTTTATATCATAGTGGTGTATCACATATCACATGTTTTGTAGGATTTTAAGGTATATGTATTCTTCTTCGTTTTAACCTAATTTGTAACTAATTAGATTCATAAATAAGGATATTAATTGAATGTAAAATTTTGTCTGGTTAATTATGTCTTCTCGTACTTAATCACTCTTCTCAAACTAACCTCCCCTTAAATATATATATATATATATATATATATATATATATCATTTGAGAACCATCATTTTAGGGAGATAACCAAAAAACCAAGTGTGAACACAAAAGCCCCTCCACCAAAAAAATAAAAAAATTATATAACCTGAAAAAATAAAAAAAGTAAACACACCAAAATGTTTTTTTATATCTTTCTGAAAAAAAATTAAAAAAATACAAAAAGATTAAAAAAACAAAAAAATGGCTTTTATTACGTCATATTTACGTCATGTCTGATGCACATGTGCATTTGCTGTTATATATATACATACATATACCGTATGCACATGTGCATTTCACTATTAGAGCACACTTTTGAATAAATTATCAATTACCATAATAAAATGATCATTATATGGACGTGATATGATATATAAGGTGGAAAAAAAATTTATTCAATGATCATTAAATAGACGCGAAGTGCATTTCACAATTATAGTTAGGGTTTTTTCATGGGTTTAGCTTTAGGGTTTAGTTTTTACGTATGATGGGAAGGGGGTTAGGTTTTTGGGGGGATGGGGTGGTGGGTTTAAGTTTTTGGGGTTGGTGGTGAATAAACTTAAAAAAAACCTCTATATAAAACTATAAAATAAGATAATTGTACTACATGCACATGTGCATTTCACTTTTATAGTTAAGTTTTTTAATAGGTTTAGCTTTAGGGTTTAGTCTTTTGGTATGGTGGAAGAGGGGGTATCTTTTTGGGGGGATGGGACGGAGCGTTTTTTTGCTTTAATCGCACGTATTTATGCAAGGAAAATTTTTTTTTTCATTTATACATATGTGTATATTACATTTTGGATTATACATATGTGTATATTGCAATTATACACATGTGTGTATTAAAAAAAATTCCTGCATATATAAAGCAGTGATTAAAGCAAAAAAAATTGCCTTAGAGAAATTTGTGGTCCAGAATGGTTCTTTCAGTTCTCAATTTGGCCAAAGGTTCTCATTGGAGCCAAATCATATATATATATATATATATATATATACTATATTATAAAGCATGAGGGAAGGATACCGACCAAAATTTAGTAAGTACAACCTTTATTGATTATAGTACAATGCATATTGAACTCATTTGAGGGGTAGAATTGTCTTTCTACGTAAATATTAAATTGTTGAAGAAATTAGTTTAAATATAAATATAAAATTAATGAGGAAATTAACATTGGTATTTAAGTAAGAAAGTCAAGAGTAAATAAGTTCAGAGGCTTTTATGAAATTTACAAAATTATTACTACAACCATTTATTGTTAATAATGTTATTTAACGTTGAATACGTATGGTTTTAAACGTTGAGAATATGAAACATTTTTGGGTAATCAAAATCTTAATTTGTTATCAATGCTATTAAATAATTTTAATAAATGAGACCTAATTTAAACAATTGTTGAACACTCACACTTATACGATTCTAAATATAAGAACCACCACCAGCCCACTCATTCGCCGGCATCACACTAAACCACTGTCACTATCAGCCCTGTCGTGCTCATCGTTATGACAAGGTAACTACTAAGCTTGATTTTTATTGTCGACCGCTTTTAGTAACGATCGAAATTTTGTTTTTGGGATAAAATACTTAAGCAATAATTGTCATTTAAACAGGAACACAATGTGAACATGCACGGTTTTGATCGGAGCTCGACCATCCACACCACCTGAATGGGATTGTGTGTCTACTCCCCCACGTAGTGGCTGTTCAGATAAGCCGGTTTTGTCTGAAGATCATTTACATGATATGTCTATCGAGGTAATCAAAGGGTATTGTAGGTACCATCTACTACTTTCATTGTTGGGATTTCTGAGTTTATGTTATACATGTATGTATACGAGTAAACAAATACATCACGAGTCACAATATGTAGATAAGATTTGTAATATTTTGATTGGTTCATTATAGTTATTTTGTTTCAGTGCCAGAGACGAAAAAGAAGTTGCTTTGTGCATCAAAGATCTGAACTTATCGATCAATGATATCTATTTAGGTCACTGATTCTTTCGAGAGGAAAGACAAGAATCAGGATTCTCTTGCTAAACTTCTTGATATAAAGCAAAAGATCGTCACAAATACTTCTCATCAATCTCACTTAATTCTCAAAAAAGCATCCTAACTCAAGACTTCCTGCTTAGAGGGTAACTAATGCTACATTTTCGAATCTTTACTTTTTTAATAAATAAGCCTCGAAAATCGGGTTGGTCGAGTAACGAGTTAATATAAGTTTGTGTCAAATTGGGTTATGGTCGAACATTTAAAAAAATGTAAATTTGGTTTGGGGCAAAGCTGGTGAAAATAGGCAAAGCTGGTGAAAATGGGCTCGCCTGAGATGGATTGTTTTGGGAATGAAAATATCAAAATAGGTTTGTTCACGTGGTATATTTTATTGCTTTTTAACAACTGGATGACTTTAAGTGGTTTTGATTTTTGTGACATTATTCAGATTCAAAACTGTGTTACCAACATTGGAGGACGTAGTGAACGATGAGCCAAAAGCAGCAAAGGTTTTTGGGTCCTATGTTTGCAAGAATAGTTATAGAATATTGATCCATTACAAACAAGTTTGACATTTCATTTATGAAGGCGGGGACGAACAAGGATGGCCTGTGGAAACAAGTCTTGCATTGATGTTCTTGAAGTCATTCTAGAGATCATCAAGTCAGAAAAGGTGATCCTTTTCTCAACGATCTACGTGCGTCTTCTAATCTTTTGTTAAAGAATTTTCAACCACGACTATCAAAAAAAAGATCAAGATTAGATATGCTTGTTTAGATCATAAGGATGAAGATTATCGATTTTGCTATCATTAGAAGTATAGATCCAATGTCTATAACCGAAAACCAATTGGACACAATTTCAAAACCGATTAACCAAACTAAAATAACTGAAATCCATCGGGTTTTCGAAATACCTTAATCAAAAGTTTTGGTTATGGTTATACCTTTAAAATCGAACTGAGCCAAACAACTTGTGCGCGCGCCCTGAAAATAACTAATCAAAGTGTTGATGTCCCGCCGCAACGCGCGCGGACACCCACTAGTGTGTGTAAATATATATATATTGTGTATATTTGTAACTAAATAGATAAAAATTTATTCGAGCCGAACCGAGCCGAGTGGACCTTTGCCGTGCTTGGCTTGTTTATAAACCGAACCAGGCCGATCGGCTCATGTACAACCGAGCGGAAGATCGAGCGAGCATTTTTCTAGCATTTTCGATACGAGCGACGAGCGATTGATCAGCGCCGACCGATTTGAACAGCTTTGATTAGTATTAATATATTAAGCTTCGTTACCGCATCAGAAGATAAATGAAAAACAAAGATAAGATTGGAATTTAGCGATCCAAATTATAACTCATTGACCATTAATAATGTGTACTTAAGAATAAAGAATTACAACATAAAAAAATTACATCTTGTACTCTTAATGAATAAAAAATTTGTATTTTATCTCAAGCTAAATATAGTAAATATTTGAATAACATAAATTAAAGTTTAGAACAAAATGAGTTATTTCTCATTAGAAAAGGATTGTCTTTGGCTAGGAAATTAGAGATTAGAAATACTAGCAGGAAACCGTGTGTTGTGACGGATGTTAACAATACAGGGTCGAAACATAATTCAAAACTTTAAAACGATTAAAAGAATCAATATGTAAGGTGTATGTTCGTATGTGTAAGCACCTATGCTTCGTAGTGGGGTGGTTTTTAAAGTCTACAAGGAGACATATTAGCATGCTACGTTCTATATACCATATGCAATTTTACTTACAAGCCAGTAAAAAATGAAAGTAGCGGTTTGACTCATTAGCAACTATTATTATACTAATAGTCCCACTTAATATGTTGAAAGTGCCAAATCTTAAGAGATTGCCGAGAAGAAAAAAGTTTTATAAGATCCACATTAGCATCCTGCAAAGAAGCATACCCAAAACTTTTTCCACTTGATAAAAGCAATACAACAAAACTGCTAATCAAGTGCACCATAAATTTCTATCAGTGACATCGAAAAGTGAAATTGAAAGTTAGGTTAGTTGAAAAATATTCCACATAAGACTCCCCAACCTGAGAACTTTATAGACATGCACAGGTCGTTTTTTTTCTACGAACCAAACCCCAAACCGGTCCGTGTCTGAACCGATTTTGGTTCGGTTTGGCCCCAGTTTTGCCGGTTTTGGTTCGGTTCGGTTTGGGTTCGTGAACCAATTCATGCACACACTTTTTTTATTAAAAGGCATCACAATTATTTTTTTACGTAAAGTTCGACTTTTATTGATTCTTATAATCTTTTAAGGTGTAAAGGTATATATTTGTATGTGTAGAAACCTTTTTATATAATTTTGTTATGTATAAATTTTTTTATATAAAATTGCAATTTTATTACTAAAATTAAGTAATTACTTAATTTTGTTTGATACCCTACTCCAAATGCTTTAGAATCACATAATCAAGGTTTTGAAGTTGCGAGATGCATTACTGACGAGTTATCACCGTAATAAGGTAATTGATGGCAAGATGGGCCTATCGTGTGGTTTTGTATGAGGTAAAGACGAGTAACTTATTAATGTGCGCCGGGCGCGGTCTGCTTTGGCACAAATCACTTTTTGTCCATGATTGAAATTTATTATTAAATCATGAGGGTGCCAAATATGTTTATGAAGATTATGTTAGTTTAATAATAATAAAGTTGTTTGAATATATGTAAGTCCCGATTAATCTAGATCTTTAAGTGCAAATGATTGTTATCACTCAGAAACACCTATTGATTAGGTGTTTTGGATGACAAATCTAAAACCGAAAAAAACACTAGATGAACAATGAAGAACCGACACACAAGATAATCAAATAGAGATTTCCATTAAAGATATCACGTTAAATACACCATGGAATAGCAAATACACCGATTATAACTTGTGTTTCTTGACCACCAAAACCCTACTTTAATGAGCTGCACATACCTTCTATTTATAGACTAAGCTGATGGGCCCGTGTATTTAACTTAAATACGTTGGGCCTTCTGTTAAATACACGGACTGCCTTACTAACCCTATATACTTTGGAACATTTACAACTCTAGTCCCTTGACTAGTAAACATCCATTACAACTATCCAAAAGTCTATATTCTGTTACATGTGGTCTCAAACGAACCCAACAATACTCCCCTAGACCACAACTACCAGTTCTTATCAGACAACTTCAAATCGAGATATCACTCTATTCACCTTCTTCCATTTGCTTCTCTTGCACTGGTTGTACTGGAACAGTGACTCCTGGAACTTTGTTGATTCAGACTCTTTTTCTTTGTCAGCTTTGTCTTTGTTAGCAATTTCCTTTTCTTTGTCTCCAAGCTCCTTGTCTTTGTCTGCAGCCTCGATCATTTCCAGCTTCATGTCTTTAGCACGATCTACGGCTCTTTGAAATAGCATTCCTTCTTCCAACAGTGTCTAACCGGCTCCAATTCTAATTGTGTTCCCAAACAGCCGCATCAACTCTGACAGATTAAACATGAATGCATCTACCGGATCTAAGAATCTCACAATCTCGTCCCCTGCACTATTTTGATCACAGACTGGATGATAATAAGGATTATATGCAATAATCACATCCACAGTTGAGAAAGTATTTTAATACTCCCCTAAACTTTTTATATTTTGTACATCATCTCCCCCCCCCTTTTGTTAATAAAAGCAAAAAACAACGAAAGCGGTTAACTGTTTCTCACCTTTTGCATACAAGATCATACTAACCATACATGTCAGACCATCTTTCAATTTTCCATTGGATAGCTACGGCTCAAGAAAAAAACTATCGGTATATTTGTTCGCTTAAGTCCATGCCTCTCGTCCTTCAACATACGTTTGGTGATTTTGTTTTTTTTAAATTAGGTAAATATATTAAGCACCATTTAGCTAGTGGTTCCCACACACACGACATACTCTCGTATCAAGGTATGCACAAAGCTTCCTCGTAACAGGTGAGTATATTGCTGTCATCCGTTTTTTACAAGACACGAGTTCATGGTGAGCAGGTCAGCACAGAAGTGCAGCAGAGAGACCAATGAGATCCTAGCCAGGGTTAGGGCAGATACCGAAAATCAGTATTATTATTTTTTAAACATACATAACTCAGGAGGGCGTAACAACCAAGTCGCCATCCCGGAGGGTACATCCATGAGCTTCAGTATATATGTATTTGATTTTTGGTACGATTAGCTATAGGCGATTTTGTTGCCTATTTAGCTAGTAAATTCTCTTTTGATGTTTGAGAATTAGGGTTTTGGCATTTTCTTGCTCTTACTAGGTGTCCCGGTCAAATCAGTCAGCGTATGATAATCTTAGAGGTGCCTCAGCTCGGCTGCGAACCCAGCGTACGACACATTAGCCTTATACATATCGGCGAACCCAGATGGGCCAACAATATAAAGACTTGAAACCTCAGATTTTGGCAATCTCTCAAACGAAATTACGGTACTAAGACATAAGCCAATGAGATATTCATCCACATGCAAAGTGTCCATTATCTTTATATCACCTGATAGCAGTTTATCTGATTTAAGGCTGAACTACGACATGTCGTTGCTTGAAGCTGCAGCATCCTCGGGTCCTATCCACATGCTGACAAAATATAATTAGTTCCCCTATCATTTCTTGTTTATTTTCAGAGTGGTGTGAAACGGTCTTCCCTTTCTCCCCCAAAAATCTTGTTTTTTATGAACAATAAAATACGATTTTTTTGTTTTAATTAAAAGGATCATGACGTAATATGTGCACATTCAAAATTTATCATTTCCAGCCAAGTTACCAATCGGAGGAAAAGAGTTTTGTCAAAAGCCTTTGCGAGGATATCTGCCTTTTGATCAGCAGTATCAATGGGTAACACTTGAATGTATCCTTTATCGTGAGCATCGCGAATAGAGTGAATCCTGGATCTCAATATGTAGTGTTTTAGATATGGTCGATAGCATTCTTCACAATGTCACGACAAGCATCATTATCAATGAAGATTTGGGTTTTCATGACATTCAAACCGTAATCCAGCAACTGATTTTGGGTCCACAAAACTTGACATCAACAACTGGATGCAGCAGTAGTGTACTCAGCTTGAGCAGTGAAGATAGACACTATAGTCTGCTTTTTGCTCTGCCAGGACACAAGCGATTCCCCAAGAGTTGGGCAACTACAGAGACAGATTTTCTATCAATTCTACAACCTGCATGATCACTATCAGAGTAAGCGATTAAATCAAAATTATCATATTTGGGATACCATAAACCAAGTTTTGGTGCCCCTTTAAGGTAGCGAGGAAGATTCTCTTGACTACAGATTCATGAGATTGCTTGGAATTTGATTGAAATCGTGCACAACATCCTACCGCCCACATTATGTCTGGTCTGCTGGCGGCGAGATACATCGACGATCCAATCATGGACCGATTATGTATGGGGATTTAATGATGGTCCTTGAAGCGCCGCTATTAATATGCCACAGATATCTCATAAGTGCTATCAACCATTTCTGCAGCTTATTCTGAAATAAAAAAACAATTAAATAATTACAAGAAAAACAATGTACAAAGATGATCAAAACTTGTATTTAGTTAACTTTGGGAATCCATGTTTGTTTTAGTTTTGATCTATCGCGATTTTCACCCATCATTGACTCTTTTATTTTCCAAAGCTGTGTTGTTTTAACAAAACTTTTCACTGTTTTTTTTAAAGATTTTTTATTTGATCGGAAAGAGAGTTTTGAGTTTTGAAATCATTTTGTGGTTTTCTTTCAAATGACACTTTTTGACAAACATGTCCTTCTTTTCCACATCTAAAGCATCAAGAGCATTGAGGCTTAGTCTTTGTAATGTGAGAATATTTGGATGATGATGGTTGTGATGTTCTTTGCTTGATCGAGCTTGAGCCTGAACTGGAGCTTGATTCATTTTTGCTGTCAATTGATTCTTCATCTGTGCTGCACTCTTGTGTACTGATGATGCTTTCTGTGTCACTCTGTGAGTCTTCAGAACTTGGCTGACCTGTTTCACTTTGTGATTCTTCAGAACATGAAGTATCTGTAGATGATGGAATAAATTCTGGAATTTCTTCAGTGAGAGAAATTTTCCAAACCTGTTCTGTTTTAATTCTGGTATAAACACAGACGGCTCATATGCAGTTTTATCATCACGAAAAGCAGATTTCAAATCAACACAAGAAAATTTTCAACACAAACATTCGAACGTTGAACGGGTTTCTTCCTATCATCAAGGGCTACTACACCTTTTGGTCCAACCTAGGATTAAGTTCATTATAACTATCATCTTAGATATACTATTACAGTCGTTCCGGCCTAGATAAACTCTTACAGTCATCCGAATTTAAAATAGTTTTAGTCTTTTGATTATTCCAGATAAACCAAGTAACTGTAGAGTAATTGGCTCCTGGGTGACCTAAACCCATTGTCTTTCCACCACAACTTTCATCATCTTCCACCTCTGCCTTTTGAGTCACATCTGCATTGCTTTTACTTATATTAGTATTGGACTCAGATTTGACACATTCCTTTTCACACAGATCATTTTTAGGATGAGGTTTTGGAATTGGTATATATTCACTTTGGCTCAGGGGTAAAAATAAAGACTTTTCGATCCCATTTTTATCCTTATATCCAATTTCCATCTTTAACAAAAGATTTGCCTTGAGCAATTACTAGATCAGCATGAGCCTATTTGCTTACATTCCATTTGTCACCAATAATTTGAAGATGATTTGTTTCATTTCTAGATTTTTCTAACTTTGTTGATAAATCATTTATCAGAAAATCCTTTTTGAGAACAAATCCTTTTAGAGTTTGCATTTCAACAAGAGTTGCATTTAACTTTCGCTGATATGCTAGCTCATTTTCTTTCATTTCATTGTTTTGTTCATTTTTTGAATGTCATCCATTTCACTTAAAATCTTTCTGTTGTGTGACAAACAGTAAGCAACTGCTGTAACACACCTTAGTGAGCACAACTTTGTTTTTATTTCAAAAGGAATATTTACCAGATCCTTCTCATTAACTTTCTTGGGGCTCCTGCTGCTTCTCATCTGCTTTGGTGACTTGATTCTTTTCAGCTATCAGTGCTTCCTCAACTGCCTTTTCTTTTCCTTCATCAGCAATCAACACTCCCTTTAAACCCGCCCTCTCTTGCATTCCTCCTTTTGGCACTCCCACTGAAGATCCTTCCAAAGAGTTAACACTGTTTGCAGATTTGCTGCATATCTTAGCCATCAAAGCTTTGTTTACATCTTCTTCGGTTGCGGCTGCCTCCTCCCCCAATCAAAATCTTCAACCACCAGTGCCTTCTGTGTTTCTTTCTCACTTGCCTCAGCTCCATCAATGATAGCTACCACTCTCTTAGCAGGTTTAATTTCAGCTTGACCAAGATTGGGACATTCATATTTGAAATGTCCAAGAGTTTTGCAGTTATAACATCGAAGCTTTGATTTATCGAAACCTGCCTTTCCCTTTCTCATTTCAATTCTCTTCCCATTCCTGTCTTGAAACCTCTTCACCCTTAAAGTAATCATTGCCATTTGCCACCTCAGATCCATCCCTTCCATGTCATCTGGGTCAACTGATACATATCTTTAGGAAACAGAATCTCATTCTTTAGCTCAACACAGTTTTTAAAGCTTCAAAGCTGCTCATGAACATGTTTAAAGAGTTCAACATGTTCAGTAGCAATCTTTGTAGTTTGTGGATTGGGCATATTTGCTGTCTTTTCAGGGTAAGATACTGCCTTTCCAGAACTAGAACTATCCACCACCAACTGAGTTCACATAAATAGGTGACGAACTTGAACCAACTGCACCAATTGGAGTCATTAAAGCCAGATTCTTTAGAGAGCTACTTGGAGTAACTTTCAGCACTATCTGATTCATCTCTCTCTTGGTTATATCCATTTCAAACAACTTCAGTGTGTTGATGAGATCAGCTATAGTGGACTGTGGATCCAGAAACACTTTCCTTATCAAATACACTGCAAACTCTATTCCTTAGGCAGTGAATCCAGCAACTTCTTGATTGAGTTTTTGTTGTTGACTGGGATACCCGCTTTCTTCATTTTAGTCAGCATGTTCATAAACCTAATCAATGTGAGACGACATACTTTCCCTCGAAATACTTCCAAACATATCATA